>CM073139.1:7262922-7395422 GCA_037039145.1 Fundulus diaphanus
TATTGCAGAGCCGTGTTAACCAACACAGCCCCACAACATCCAAAGCCTTAAGGTACTCAGGGCGAATCTCATCAACCTCCGGGGCCTTGCCACCAAGGACCTTTTTAACCACCTTGGTGACCTCAGCACCAGAGATGGGAGAACCCGACCCGAAGTCCCTGGGCTCTGCTTCCTCAATGAAAGACGTGTTGGTGGGATTAAGGAGGTCTTGAAAGTATTCCGCCCACCGACACACGACGTCCCGAGTCGAGGTCAGCAGCACAACACCCCCACTATAAACAGTGTTGGTACTGCACCGCTTCCCCCTCCTAAGACGCCAGATAGTGGACCAGAATCGCCTCAATTTTTCTCCATGGCTTCTCCGATCTCTTCCCACGCCTGAGTTTTTGCCTCAGCTACCAGCCGAGCTGCCTGCCGCTTTGACTGCCGGTACATATCAGCTGCTTCCAGAGTCCCACAGGCCAATAAAGCCCGATAGGATTCTTTTTCAGCTTGACAGATTCCCTCACCGCTAGTGTCCACCAGCACATTCAAGGGTTGCCACCACGACAACCTAGCGGCCACAGCTCTGACTAGCCGCCTCGACAATAGAGGCACGGAACATGGTCCACTCAGACTCCATGTCCCCCACCTCCCTCGGGATGTCTTCAAAGCTCTCCCGGAGGTGGGAGTTAAAGCTCCATCTCACAGGGGACTCAGCCAGACGTTCCCAACAAACCCTGGTTCCCAGGTCTAACCGGCTTCCAGGTCTAACCGGCTTCCTCCCCCACCATCGGAGCCAGCTCACCACCAGGTAGTGGTCGGTGGAGAACTCTGCCCCTCTCTTCACCCAAGTGTCCAAGACATGCAGCCGCAGGTCAGATGGAACAACAATAAAGTCGATCATTGAACTACGGCCTAGGGTGTCCTGGTGCCAAGAGCACATATGGACACCCTTATCTTGAACATGGTGTTCGTCATGGACAATCCACGATGAGCACAGAAGTCCAACAACAGAACACCACTCGAGTTCAGGTCAGGTGGGCCATTCCTCCCTACCACGCCCCTCCAGGTCTCACTGTCATTGCCCATGTGAGCGTTGAAGTCCCCCAGCAGAACAAGGGAGTCCCCAGGAGGTGAACTCTCCAGTACCCCCTCCAAGGACTCCAAAAAGGGTGGGTAATCCGGACTGCTGTTTGGCGCATAGCCACAAACAACAGTCAGAGCCCATCCCCCCCACACATATGAGGGAGGACACCCTCTCGTTCACTGGGGTAAACCCCAACATACAGGCACCAAGATGAGGGGCAACAAGTATGCCCACTCCTGCTCTGCGCCTCTCACCAGGGGCAACTCCAGAGTGGAAGAATGTCCAACCCCTCTCAAGGAGACTGGTTCCAGAGCCAGAGCCATGCGTCGAGGTGAGTCTGAGTATTTCTAGCTGGAACCTCTCAACCTCGCGCACTAGCTCAAACTCCTTTCCCACCAAAGAGTTGACATTCCACGTCCCAAGAGCCAGCTTCTTCCCAAGACTGCCACCCATTACATAAAGCACCATACCCCTTTGGCAACTCCTACAGGTGTTGAGCACATTGGAAGGGGGACCCATGTCTCCTCTTCGGGCTGTGCCCGGCCGGGCTCCATGGATAAAAACCACCAGGCGCTCGCCAGCCGTGTCCCACTTCCAGGCCTGGCTTCAGAGTGGGGCCCCGGTGACCCATGTCCGGGCAAGGGAACATTGCGTCCATTTGTTTCAATCAACATAAGGGATCTTTGGGCTGCTCTTTGTCTGGTCCCTCACCTAGGACCTGTCTACCTCGGGTGACCCTACTAGGGGCATAAAGCCTCTGACAGCATAGCTCCTAGGGTCATTGGGACACTCAAACCCATCCACCACGATAAGGTGGCAGCCCAGGAAAGGGATGCACTTGCCTACTACCTGCAAAAAAGAGCTCCAGAATCGATGCATCCTTCTTGCAGAACTTGCAGAATAGACACTTAAAAACAACATCTTTTTATTTCAAAACCAAATTTGCAGACAGCTAAAAGTTACAGCAATGGGAGCATGTTTTGCCCCCAATTATGCCAATCTCTAAATGGGTTTTTGGAAGAAAGATGAGTCTAGTCAGATTTAAATAAATATCTTGACAAAATGATATGGTGGTGTCGTTACATTGATGATATATTTGTACTATGGTGTGGGACAGACCAAGAACTGTTACATTTTCATTCTTGTCTAAATAACACAAATGCAAATTTGAAACTTAGTCTTGATTTTTCTTTGTCAGAAATTAATTTTCTAGATTTACAAAGACTGCAATGGTGATTTTCATACTACTATTTTCAGAAAACCAACTGACCGTAATACAGTTTTATGGGCAGATAGTTTCCACCCCCCTTGATCGTTAGAGAACATCCCCTTTTTCATTTTCACTGACTTTGTAGAATCTGTGACACCAAAACAAGTTTTGAACAACATGCTGTAGATATGAGCCATAGATTCCGAAACAGAGGCTACGAAGAGAAAACTGTATCCACGGCCTACAAGAAAGCAAAAACCCTCACTAGAGAAGATAAGATAAGATAATATAATCTTTATTGATCTCACAATGGAGAAATTCACTTGTCCCATTGGCTCAATAATCAAAAGTCAGAAGAAGGAGTTACACACAGTTATACAGCTATTTACAATTCTATACAATCCTATGTATAAATAGGTTATTGCACATATGTTATTATACACTTTATACATGGTTATTGCACAGGCGTATTGCACAGGTTATAGCACCTTGTATAAATAGCTTATTGCTCATAAATTATTACAGTATTGTTGCAGCTATGGTGCATAGTTGCAGTAATTACTATAATGGTTACAGGTATAAAGCAGCGAAGTATGATCAGGAAGCAGCAGGAATGAATGGCCTTTATGTTGACAATAGCTCATTATTGCACATAGTTACTGCAAAGCAATTATTACAGTAATTGTAACAGTTATACAGTTGTACGTATAATCCAGAGATTGAATTCACATGAGTTGCATATTATTGTACGTTAGTTATTGCACATTACTTATTACGGTTGTGGTTACTATTATATTGCAGCGTTATATAATCTGGTAGCAGCAGGAATGAATGACCTGCGGTAGCGCTCCTTTTTACAGACAGGGTGGCACTGAAGGAGCTGCTCAGCTCCTCTACAGTCTGGTGCAGGGGGTGGAAGGTGTTGTCCATGATGGATGTGAACTTGGACAACACCCTCCTCTCAGCCACTTCCTCCACAGAGTCCAGAGAGCAGCCCAGGACAGAAGTGGCCTTCCTCACCAGCTTATTCAGCCTCGTTCTGTCCCGCTCTGCGCTGCCAGGGGCCCAGCAGACGACAGCATAGAGGAGGGCTGAGGCCATCACAGAGTCATAGAAGGTCTTAAGCAGAGGCCTGCCCACTCCAAAGGACCTCAGCCTCCTCAGGAGGTGGAGGCGGCTCTGGCCCTTCTTATACAAAGCGTCTGTGTTATGAGTCCAGTCCAGTTTATTGTTGATGTGAACACCCAGGTATTTGAAACTCTCCACAGTTTCTATGTCCTGCCCCTGGATGTTCACAGGTGAGTGAGGTGGGGGTCTTCTCCTGAAGTCGATCACCATCTCCTTGGTCTTACTGGTGTTAAGACACAGATGGTTCATCTCACACCAGTCCACAAAGTCCATGATGACCGACCGATACTCCAGCTCGTTCCCCTCAGACACACAGCCCACAATGGCCGAGTCGTCAGAGAACTTCTGAAGGTGGCAGCTGTCCGTGTTGTAAGTAAAGTCCAAGGTGTAGAGGGAGAAGAGAAACGGAGACAAAACGGTTCCCTGGGGGGCCCCGGTGCTGCAGAGTGCCACCTCTGACTGACAGCCGTGCAGCCGCACGTGCTGAGGGCGGTCAGTGAGGTAGTTGATGGTCCAGTCAGCCAGATGTTTGGCTGTTGGTTAAAAAACATCAAGTGTACTTTGTAACACAATATAACACTGAAGCAAGCAGAATCAAACAAATCATAAAACAGAATTGGGAAATATTAAGAAGTGACCATCAGCTCAGAGATGCCCTTCCAGAGAGCCCTACCATTAGCTTTAGAAAAGCCCCCACTCTCAGCAATACACTTGTGAACAGCTACCTTCCTCCTCTACAGAAAAAAAATATGGCTTGACACCAACCCTGGCTGTTACAAATATGGTAACTGTGTCCACTGTCAAAACATAAAATATACAACTTTTTTATGGACATCACATCTGGACAAAAGTTTAATATCAAGTCTTTAATAAATTGCCACACTACCTATGTTGTATATAGACTTGAATGTCCATGCGGTTGTTTTTATGTAGGCAGAACAAAACGCAAACTTAAAGCCAGATTAGCAGAACATAAGCAAGTCATCAGTACAGAAAATTCCCTATACTCCATGGCCATGCATTACAAAATTAATAACACATTAAAAATCTGTGGTATGGAACAAATCCAAGAGTCTGTAAGAGGTGGTGACAGACTGAACAAACTTCTCCAGAGAGAATCCTTTTGGATTTATACATTTAAAGCAACACAATATCCAGGTCTGAATGGAGAACTGGACTTTTCCCCTTTTCTTTGAGGATTATAAATTGTATAATAATTTTGAAAATGGTTCAGTTATCAATGTAAAGTTATGAATGCCTCATTGTAATGTTATACCTACTTTTCTTATGTATATTCCTTGTGTATTTGATCAGATATGGGTTATATCACCAGGTGACACTGGGCCAGCCCCCTCTGAACATGTGACTTACGGACAGGTTTAAATACAGGCCCTGGGCAGCCATCTCGAGTTTGCCCTGATGAAAGCCTAAGAGCTGAAATGCGTTGGCATTTTTTAAACCATTTAACCATGTTTAAATGAAAGGCTTTTTTAGAAGAATCGTCACTTTTTGAGTGCCTCAGTTTCCTGTTTTTACCACATACAAAGGGATTTTGGTGAAGCAAGGAGAAACAGACGGGCAGTAGGATTCTGGTGGAAAATCTCTATTTCTAATTAAATAAGTTGGGCTATTTATAGCCTCCTAATACCTTAGTCTGATAGAGCTGGTTATTGAATATATATATTTTTTTCTCATTTTTTATTCAGGCATGACATAACAGGAAAAACAGATTGTTTGGATAGGGTTAGACCATACCGAAGCTGCTTAATGTATGGGGGTAGTGGACAACCTCCCCATCGACCCTTTCTCTCCACCTTCACTGTCTAGCGTCATACCTTTGAGAAACAGAGCTGAGATTACATAGATGGAGGTAATCGCACCCAACGGTCCGGCCACAGCCCATCTGCCCCGTTTCTGTCTGGCCTTCGTTCTCGCGTCTTACTAATACCTGACCGCAGCCTTGCCGTGAGACAAAACAAAGACAGTCTATCCCAGACAATTATTATCCTGCACAGTAAATAAGCAAGCATTGGCCTTGGCAATCAGCGGACAGTGGAGCGGAAAATGAATACACAGCAAAAGAGCATCACCTTTCGAGGGAACATGTCTAGAAAAGAAGTAACTCATAACTTTATAATATTGTTACTGTCAGGATTTGTCACGATGACCCGAACACACACCACACACGGAGCTTCGTTTAGAAGGTTTATTGAGGGTTGAAGGGTTATGGAGGAAGGAAACCAGAGTCCGTTACCGGGATGGAGCGAGTGGATGAGGAAGGCAGGAGCCGTCAGACGGGAAGGAGGCTGAAGGACCGCAGGAGAGCCTTGGGACCGGAGAGCCGGAGAGCTTCGGAGCGGGATCCGAGTCAGAACCTTGCGACGGGACACAAGGCCGACAGGTGAGCTTTGGGACGGGACCCGAGCTGGGCTTGGAGCGGGATCCAAGCGGGGCAGCGTCTTGGAGCTGGATCCAAGTGGAGCTGCGAGGGAGGAGTGCGGTCAGCAGCGGGGAGCGAAGACGTGGGTCCTTCTGATGAGGAAGGTAGCGAGACACTCGTGTGAAGAAGACAAGACGGACTGGCGGTGAAGAGGAGACTGAGGAGGGTTTATATGGAGAGGCTGGTAGGTGGATTGAGTCCAAGATGATTAGAGCTAGACAGGTGAAGATGATCAGGCTGAGTGGAGACCTAGCTGGGCTGAGGAGGAAGGCGCTGGAAACCTCCTGTACGTTTCTTTCGTTTACCGAAGGACGAAAGAAATGGATATTTTCAATGAAAAGGACGCAGGCAATCCCAATCAACTGTGGGAGCCATCATACCACGACAGAATTTGCAGTCTACACTTCATCTCCGGTAAATACAACTTAATTTTGCACTGGTCATTGTTCTACTTAAATAATTATATGAATAAAAAATTAGGATATATACTTAAGTCTGTCACAATCCCTAGGCATTTGTGATTATGTTTGAGTTTTATCCTTGGGATCGTGCATTTGTTCTGTTATTGTGTTTACATTCATTGATTGTTTCTCACGTCTCTTCTTAAGTTACCTTTCAGCCGTTTCTGTTACCTTTGATTGCTCCACACCTGGCTCCTGTTTAGTTCAATTATCTCCTGTGTATTTAAGTTCCGGGTTTTTGTTCAGTCTTGGCTGGATCCTTAGTTGTTATCACCCAAGTCTGTTAGATCTCTCTTGTTGGGTTTCAGTGCCAGTTTGTGATCTGTTTAACTACCTGTTGAGTTTCTGGATTAAATCTCTACCCTGCCTACCGATGCTTCCTCGCCACTTCTTCTGCGCCGTTGGTCCTCAACCTAACCCCCAAATCATGACAGAAGGATCCAGCCAAGAGAGGACCCCGCAGCAAGGCGGTGAGATGATTACTCTTTTTGAGTATCTCCGTCGGGCGGCAGAAAAGACAGCACGCCTCAAGAAAGCTGAGTCTCTCCGTCGGGAAACAAAAGAGACAGCACGTCTTGAGGAAGTGAGAACGCCGTTTTGGGGCTCGAGATTGGCAGTTCCCCTACCTGGAACCGGGCTGCGGCGTTACGAGGCCCCTCAACCCCGAACTGACAAAGCGTCATCCCGCTCCCAGGGTTTCCATCGTGGGCGCAAGGTATGAACATTCTGAAGCTGAGCCGACTCCCTTGGCAAAGCAGCGGACGGCCAGGTTACACCACTCTGCGGAGGAAGCAGGGGCGAACCTAAGAGGTCTGAAGATGGTGTCCAGGCCCCAGCAGCAGCCTATGTTCTGCCAGTTTTCGGGAGATTGTTTGGATGAACCGTCTCCAGTGGTCGCTCCACGCAGCTTTAAAGCACCGTCTCCAGTGCCCGCACCTCGCAGCTTTAAAGCACCGTCTCCAGTGCCCGCACCTCGCAGCTTTAAAGCACAGTCTCCAGTGTCCGCACCTCGCAGCTTTAAAGCACCGTCTCCAGTGTCCGCTCCTCGCAGCTTTAAAGCACCGTCTCCAGTGCCCGCACCTCGCAGCTTTAAAGCACCGTCTCCAGTGCCCGCACCTCGCAGCTTTAAAGCACAGTCTCCAGTGTCCGCACCTCGCAGCTTTAAAAACACGTCTCCAGTGTCCGCTCCTCGCAGCTTTAAAGCACAGTCTCCAGTGTCTGCTCCTCGCAGCATCAGAGCACCTTCTCCAGTGCCTGCTCCTCGCAGCTTTAAAGCACAGTCTCCAGTGGTCGCTCCTTGCAGCTTTAAAGCACAGTCTCCAGTGCCTGCTCCTCGCAGCTTTAAAGCACAGTCTCCAGTGCCTGCTCCTCGCAGCATCAGAGCACCTTCTCCAGTGCCTGCTCCTCGCAGCATCAGAGCACCTTCTCCAGTGCCTGCTCCTCGCAGCATCAGAGCACCTTCTCCAGTGCCAGCTCCTCGCAGCTTTAAAGCACCCTCTCCAGTGCCAGCTCCTCGCAACATTATAGCACCTCCTCCAAAGACAGCTCCTCACAGCTTTAAAGCACCTTACTGCTCCACCACCGGCTGACTCTGCCTCGCCGCCGCCGGGGTCGTCCTCCACGGTGCCCGCCTTGGGATCTGCTTCGCCGGGGTCGGCAGCTACTACACCCGCCACAGACTCTGCTCCTCCGCCATCGGGGTCGTCCTCCATGGAGCCCGCCGAGGACTATGTCAGATCTCTCTTGTTGGGTTTCAGTCCCAGTTTGTGATCTGTTTAACTACCTGTTGAGTTTCTGGATTAAATCTCTACCCTGCCTACCGATACTTCCTCGCCACTTCTTCTGCGCCGTTGGTCCTCAACGTAACCCCCAAATCATGACAAAGTCAAGACGTAAACGTTCGTTTCGTAATAATATACGTACATGTACAATGTATGCAAACCCTCTGGCATGAGTCTGTGAAAAGGATTAATCAGACAAAAACACCAAAATAATCCTTAGTGAACAATGTTTTTTTTTAACCTACCGGTGGCGGGTCTTCCTCTCTGCTGAGGCGCTGT
Organism: Fundulus diaphanus; assembly: GCA_037039145.1. Classification (NCBI taxonomy): domain Eukaryota; kingdom Metazoa; phylum Chordata; class Actinopteri; order Cyprinodontiformes; family Fundulidae; genus Fundulus; species Fundulus diaphanus. The sequence continues at coordinate 7,271,291 of CM073139.1, forward strand.
TCGTGTCCGACTCCGCTTTTGTATGTTACACAATCATGTCTGAACATCCATCCATCCATCCATTTTCTGACCCGCTTAATCGCTCATGGGGTCGCGGGGGTTGCTGGTGGCTATGTCCCGATATTAAATAATTGTAGCCGTCCAGTGGTTTCATGGCTTTCATGCTCTCTCGTCTGTACCGGCCTGCCGTGTTTATAAGGTAGCTGTATATGTCGCCGTACGGAACACTTGGCCAGCATTTCACAGACTCGCTCCATCCCTTCAGGCTTTTGCTGTGTGGATCTGGCAATCTGATACCATCAACCATCAACTTACTCTTAAAACGATCTTGTGATACGTTATCTAAAGAAGAAAAATACGTCGAGAACTCGTTGTTTCCTTTGTTTGCGTCCGCCATTGTGTTCACCTTTTGCCTACCAGTCCGGCGTGCATGCGCGAAAAACCCGGTTCAAGACAATAACAATGAACTGGTCTATACAGATGCCTTTAGTTGTTCTTAGTTCCTTCTTTCTAAAATAATTAAATCTTGCTTATTGCTCCTTTAAAGTCATTATGTGACAGCCTGAACCTTGGTCAGGACAAGAGGGTAATGATCTCAAATGCAGCAGGGAAGCTTCAAGTCTTTGGCCCTGTTTGACGGGATAAGTTTTACCTAGGGACCACATGTGATTTGTAATAATGTAAAAAAAAAAATCCCCGCAAATTACCTACTATATTTTGTTTAATACTGAGGTCCTGTTGTAACACTAATCCAATGTGAAGAGGCATCTCTACTGTGATTAGGACATAAATGGGGGAGATCTGATATGTGATTAGGCAGTCTTTGTTTCCTGGGTGCTTATTAATTTGCTTTTGGCAAAGGATGGAGGCTGCGTTGGAATGTTTAGAAAACCTTTTGGGTCCAGCAAAACCAATGGGCCTGTAATATACGGCATCTAAAAGAAAAGGCTGGAGAGAAGGAGCAATATCAAATGCAAATGGTGGATCACGTGATGCAATGCACTGTGCCGTAAGTATCATTTTCTTATGTTTATGGCCTTCTGTCACACAACCGCTAAAATTGTGTATGTGAGCGAATGCTAGGCAATACGCAAGTGCGATAACGGCATATACCAGAGATGTCCATTAATTTCAGCAAATTCTCAGGCTTTGGTTGTCCCGTGCAAATGCACCACAAAAAAGCAGACAGGGGGGCAATTTATTGATTACGTGGAGTGCCCAGATAATGCTTATTCGGTACAAATAGGGCTTTTTTTGTTAAAGGTAGTTCAACAAGCTGTTGACTCATGAGGTGCACTTAATGTTTACTCATGACTGAAGCCTCCAGTGGCCTCAATATGCATAAGCTTTTCACACCATTTATAGGTCAATTTCACTCCTGGTCATACAACAGAAAACCTTCACATCAGTGTTGTGACAGCATTTGTCTGCTCAGTAAAGCCATATGACAACAGCCTACCAATCTGTCTTTTTTCATTTGTCACCCCATAAATTCTCTTCCTATTGTACTGCTTCTGTTTTTTATATACGCATGAACAAAGAGGTTGAATTAAAAATTTGGAGATCTTAATTTGATGCTAGAATGCAATGTTTTTGTTAATTTTCTTCCATTCCATATCAATAATCCTCAGCAGTCACCATGCATCTATCAGCTGCCTGATGGATGGAGCACATTCTGCCTCCTGAAAGCTGTGGCTGTAACTTTCCAAATGGCCACTAAACATAGCTGCCAGTACTGCATGACAAAATACAGAAATAACTTCTGCATCCGCTCACAGCTGATTGTGAATAACAACACTGATCTGTTTGGCGGGAGACGCAACGTTGGATAAGAATAGAGTACTGAGGGCCCCTACTGGTTCACATGTAGATTCCTCTTCTGCTCAGGAGCACCAGGTCCAACACTGCAAAAACGGAACGAAAAATAAGTAAAATGTTCTTAAAATAAGTGTATTTTTCCTCAATTTGAGCAGGTAAACAAGATGATCTGCCAATAGAATAAGATTTTTGCACTTAAAATAGGAACAATTTATCTCCATCATCTTATTTCAAGTGCAGTATATCTAATTATCTTATTTTAGGGGTCAAAATACTCATTCCATTGGCAGATAATCTTGTTTACCTGCTCAAATCTAGGACAAAAACACTAATTTTAAGAACATTTTACTTATTTTTAGATCCATTTTTGCAGTGAACCAATATAGAGTAGAGGCAATAGTTTGCTTAATTTGATTTTGATGTGATTGTGATTTAGATCTCTTGTACAATAAGCTGTCAAATTAATCACTCTAAAGATGTATATAGAATACAAAAATGTACATAGTGTAATTGACCCTGCAAGCCTCTGTGCCTTTATATTCAATAATTAAGCCATGAGTACATCTTGTGGTTGATACAAGGAACTACAAACAAACAAAATCCCTTAAAATATACCAATTTCTTAACAATGAACTGTGTCCTAACTAACTAAACAAATAAACATAAAAAAATACAGTTAAAGCTAAAAAAAAATAGTTCCATTGTGTACTTGTGTTGCCAAATTATTAGACTTTTTTTATTTGGTTACAATACATTTAAAAGTTCGAATAATAATTGATTTGGAATTTTTAGATAATTGTAGATCACAATGAGAATGATGCACAGGTGGAATCAATTTCCTAGTTATGGAGAGTAGTGGCCTAGTGGTTAGAGCATTGCACTTGTGTCCCAGAGGTTCTGGGTTCAACTGCCTCTCTGGGTCCCTGAGCAAGACCCTTAACCCCTGATTGCTCCCCAAGTGCCACACAGTGACAGCCCATTGTTCCTCAAAGGGATGGGTTAAATGCAGAGAACAAATTTCATTGGAATATATGTTGCCATGACAATAAAGATTATTATTTCGAAGATGCATGGCAAACTTTTCAGATTTCTGTTTGTTAAAATAAAAAATAAAAACTTTTCCATCCACTGTTTAACATCTTGAGCATAAATGGCTTGTACTTGTACAGAGCTTTAACTAGCTTTACACTACAGTCAGTCATTCACCCATTCACACCCTGACGGTGGTGAGCCATGTTAGTAGCCACAGTTGCCCTGGGGCAGACTGACAGAAGCAAGGATGCCATACATCACTGCCACCAGGCCCTCGCACAGCCAGCAGGCAATTCGGGTAAACTGTCTAGCCCAAGGACACAACAACTGAGATGGTCAAAGTGGGGCATCGAGCCAGCAACCCGCCAGTTGCAGGAGTAACACCCTAAATAAATACTGCTGCATAAGGGCAAATCATTGACAGAGATCCTCAGTGGTATTGAATAATTTGTGGTCAGAAAGGAATATACAGTGAAAGAAGCAAGCCTAACTATGAATGTTTGCATATTCAGGGTTTTGGCAGCTTGAAAACCTTGCAGTGCAGGTTCTAATACTGTTAATACTATATCAAGCCTTAAGGAATTATGTGGGGATTAATGGTTTAAACAGTAAGAACGACATTTCATAGGCCAATTGTTAATTTGATTAGAGACTGACTAGCAAACTGTTCAGGGTGTAACCAATGACTCCTTGAGATAAGCACCAGACCAACCCTATGAACGTGCATGGACAAGTGGGTATAAATGATGAACTTTATCATGGTGAGTTGGCCAGATCCATGAAACTTCCAGTTCTATGGTTCACATTTGGCAAGCCAAACATGTTCCGTGTTCTGGTGTCCGAGTGATAATATGGATGATAAAACAGCCACACGGTAAATAGCAGGGGGAAGGAGTAAAACAAAAGCAATGATCAAAATTAGCAGGCCCAAGATTAGCAGGCTGCGTGATTATACTAACTTCAGACGTCTAAACTGTGGCCGGTTTAAGAACAGCTGAGTGCCATACAGGTCAACCATTAAACAAAACACAGTGAGAATGCCAACATTCATAGAGGTTTTGCATATGAATGCTCAGGCAAATGGATCAAAACACATCAAAGTAAACAGTGACAGGCCTGGATTGTCTTATTTCTAACCTACTTTATCCCTCAGCCCAAACTGCAAAGAAAGGCGAAATAAACAAATTGATGTTTTCTCTCGGTCAGGATAAAGTTTAAACTGGTTCAACATGTCTGTTGAGCAGCTTGAGGTGTCCCATTCATCTCTTTCTTCAGCTGGAAGAAGGAGAAACCTTCTGGCTGTGGGAAGACTTTTCACAGGTAATTTTACAGTCAGTGGCTGTACTAACACTATCAAGTACTGAGAAAGTCATGTGCTGAAATGTTTTGCATGCTATTTTATATATATATATATATATATATATATATATATATATATATATATATATATATAGGCAGGCGATGACCCTTTAGTTTAACTCAGTATAAAGGCCCATTTCTGCAGACATGCAGTACTTATTTCTACCACTAGAGGATGCTACATATTTGGAAATGTGATTGTGTATAGTAGGAGAATCAGAATCAGAATCAAGTTTATTGCCAAATAAGTTTGCACTTACAAGGAATTTGACTTGGTGTTGATGGTGCAGACAAAATAAAATAAAATACATATATATACAGAAGCTATATACACACAGTAGACTGTGCGTTAATGTAACGCAGAAGTTTGTAAGTCCTGAACGGGGGAGAGAGGCAGTGTCCAGTGTCATGGGAGGCTCTTGGCCTTGTTGATAAGGGCGGTAGCAGATGGGAAGAAACTGTTTTTGTGGCGTGAGGTTTTGGTCCTGATGGACTGCAGCCTCCTGCCAGAGGGAAGTGTCTGAAATAGTCTGTGACTGGGGTGCGAGGGAGAGAGCTGGGATGATTGTGTTGAAGGCAGAGCTGAAATCCACAAACAGGATCCTGGCGTAGGTTCCTGCAGAGTCCAGGTGCTGGAGGATGTAGTGAAGGGCCAGGTTGACAGCGTCATCTGCAGATCTGTTGGCTCTGTAGGCAAACTGTAGGGGTCCAAGAAGAACGTGTCAGGTCAGTTTTTGTTACTGTTTTTACAGAATTAAATTATTACATAATATAAGAGACAAATCAGCATCTTCTTTTTCTGGATTGTGGGCCAATATATTAACAGTCCCATAAGTGTTATTTATGTTATTTTTAAGGTTCCATGCTCATTTGTTTATTTTGTTTTGATTAGAATTCTCATGTTAAGCTTAAAACTGTGTATTGCATTAAAGGAATCTAACTTCTTCTTTGATCCATAATTTTTACAACCTTTACTTATTGTTATCATCACGTGGATCTTCACGTGATGATAACATCCATTCTCAGCAATTCGAAAGGCAGTTTTACTGTTTAAACCTGAGACATTTAGTTGGGTGTTCCTGTGAATGTTAAAGTATGAGTGAATTTAAAAGAGATTTTTAAATCCTGGATTTTACTGTAAAGAAAATATTCAACAAGTGGAGGACATTAGAAATAAATGTGAATGGCATTACAGTCAGAAGGAATGCGTGCAAGGAGGAAATCTTGGCTCTCTTAGAAATCCATGAAGGTCAGACTATTTTTCAGACAGAGATGAAGATCAGAACTTCTGGAATAATGTTCTTCGGTCACATACTTTTTTAATTTTGCTTTTGGGACACCAAAATAGAGGATGTGCATCGCCTAAACAAATACATCACCCAAGGAAAATGAGCTCATATGAACTATGTATTGTAATTTGGGTATGCTTTGTTGGAGAAGGACATCATTGAAGTCCACCATAAATTTCACCAAGAATCAGAAGGTGCTTTAGGAAAACGTGTGACCATCTGTGGAAAAAAAGAAACAAAGCTGAAGCAGAACTGGACCATACTACATAAAAATGACCCAAAACATACAGGTAAATCCACCAAGGACAGAATGTGAAAAAGGAGATGTAAAGTCCTGTGCTGAGTCAAAGTCAAGGTCTTGATCTCTTTGAGATGCTGTTGGGTGACTTGAAAAAGGCTGTATGCAAGAAACCCATCAAACCTCTGATACATCGCTACAGAAAGCTTCTACTGAAGTAATTTCAGTCAAAGGTTGTAACACCAGTCATAAGGGGTTGGGTGTCCGGACACTTTCCTCGGAAAATACTTTTTTCTCCAATATTTCACTTCAAGAGTAAAAAAAGCCTACATTTTGTGTTTACTGTAAATAAATACCTCTCTTTTACCAACCTAGATAAGAAATGAAATTGGAAATTGATATGTGAATATCTTTTGAAAAAGCTGAATGTTTAATTTTTGCTATTTCACAAGCATAAATGTTCATAGTCATCTTTTGTTTGTAGCAGCATCATTTCACACCAAAACATTTAGAAAAAATCAACTTTTAATTTCAATGCATTTATCTAACAGAGGAAAATGATCCCATGTTAAGAAACAAATAAATTTATTAAAAATGTTTGTGTTTAGAAAAGGTGTACCTTTTAGTTTTTCTAGGTTCATCAGAGTTTAAAAAAACCTTTCTAATTCAAAACCTGTCACTTTCTGTTTCCCTTAGGAACCACAGGGAATTATCACAGAGGATGATTTCTTTTAGAGGCTGTCCACCATGGGCTGGGCAAGGAAACTATAGCAGAGAATGGCATCCTGGGGTCACCAGGTATCCATAACAACAAGTAGACTCTACAGTGGTTTGAAAATATATTCATACCCCTTGAACCTTTCCACATATTGTCCCAACACAACCACAAACAGAAATATATTTTATTGGAATTTTATGTGAAAGACCAACACAAAGTGGTATACAGTTTTGAAGTAGAAAGAAAATAACATGGGATATCTTTTGCTTTTTACAAATAAAAAACTCAAAAGGGCATTGTGCAAAAGTATTCAGGCCCCCCGAGTCAACACTTTGTGGAACCACCTTTTGCAATTCCAGTTGCAGGTCCTTTAGGGTATGTCTCTACCAGCTGTGGACATCTAGTGACTGACATTTTTGACCATTATTTGCAAAACAGCTCAAGGTCAGACAGATTAGATGGAGAGCATTTGTGAACAGATGTTTTCAGATCTTGCCACAGATTCTCAATTAGCTTTACATCTGTACTTTGGGCCATTCTAACACGAGAAAATGCTTTGTTTTAAACCATATCATTGTAGCCCTGGCTTTAAATTAAGGGTCGTTGCCCTGCTTGAAGGTGAACCTCTGCCCCAGTCTCAAGTCTTTTGCACACCACGACAGGTTTTCTTCCAAGATTGCCCTTTATTTGGCCCTATCCATCTTCCCCACTGTCAGATATGGGGAAGCTGCCAATCCCATATCTGACAGTGGGAATAGTGTGTTCAGAGTGCTGTGTAGTGTTTGTTCTCTGCCACGCATAGAGTTTTGCATTTTGGCTAAAAATGTCAATTTTGGTCTTGTCTGACCAAAGTACCTCCTTCCACATCAATCAATCAATCAATCAATCAATCAAATTTTATTTGTCAATTACAATTTGCATTACAATCGAAAAATCAGTTCCAGTACAACCGTCCATCACATACACTTAAACAAACATTTTGGGGGGAACGATTGACTGAGGCCTTGCGTTGCCAAGGAACGCAGCCAGTCGGCCGCTGCTAGTCAGCGTAGCCGTGAGGCGCATTCCTCCAAACAGCCGGACCCCGCCGTTAGCTTCTCCAGCCTGATGTTCTGTTCATTCATTGCTTTTGTGATTGCGTCGTATCCCGCTGGTAGTCTGATAAAAGCCGAATTCGCCACCAGCAGTTGTTGAAGTTGTTGATACATCAGAAATCCCCCACATCCAATCAGAAGAAATCCTAGAATCATAAATCCAAATATATATACGTCTTCTGCGTCCTCCACGGAAATCATTGAGAGGCACACCGTGGACCACCTATTCCACCGATCCACGGAGTATCCTGCAAAAAAAGGTTCCATCGGGACAGGAATGCTCCCCGTTCCTTTGCTTTCCAGTTGAAAAAATTTGATCAATGGCATTTAGAGACCAGCTGACGAGATCCATAATTTCCTTAGCTTCTGTTTTCCGAGCTTTTCGGTTGCTGTGAAGAAATTGCACAAAGACACAGAACGAAGCAAATAGCAGGAGAGACGTGGGGGCAGGGCAAGCAGATAAGGAGCTCTGCGGAGAGCTGAAAACACGACCGATCTCGAAGAGAGTCAGGAACAGAGAACAGGAACATGTTTGTGTCTCCAACATGGCTTCTGGCAAACTGCAGACAGGACTTCTTATGGTTTCTTTTAACAATGGCTTTCTTCTAGCCACTCTTCCATAAATGTATAAATGCATTTGTACAGTGTATGACTAATAGTTGTCCTGAGGACAGATTTTTCCACCTGAACAGTGGAGAGATCCACTGCTTGAGCTGTGGATCTCTCCAGTTTGTCCAGAGTCACCATGGACCTCTTGGCTGCATCTTTGATCAGTACTCTCCTTGTTCAGCCTGTAAGTTATGGTAGATGGCCTTCTCTTGGTCGGTTATACTCTTTCCATTTCCAGATGATTGAACAGTGCTCCGTGAGATGTTTAAAGCTTGGAAAATCTTTTCTTAATCTTAAGAAAAACCTAAGCCTTCTTTAAACTTCTCCACAACTTTATCCCTGACTTGTCTGGTGTGTTCATTGAACTTCATGATACTGTTTGCTCCCCAATATTCTCTTAACCAACCTCTGAGGCCATCACAGAGCAGCTGTATTTGTACTGAGATTAGACCACACACAGGTGGACGCGATGCGGTCATTCGCAATCATCAAGCAACTTTTGAAGACAGTTGGTTAAACTCAGAGAAAAGAGGGCTGAATACTTGTGCATACCATACATTTAAATTTTTTATTTGTAAAAATCGTTCTAGATCAGGTGTAATTTTCTTTCCACTTCACAAGTGTAAATTACTTTGTGTTGGTCTTTTGCATGCGATTCCAATTAAATATTTAGGTTGGTGGTTGTAATTTGACAAAATGTGGAAAAGGTCAAGGGGTATCAATGCTTTTGCAAGCCACTGTAGATGGCTTAAAAATTATTCTCTTTCATACCATCACTGATGTAAGAAAGCTTTAGCAGGACTTAACTGGCACCTTTCAGAAACAAATACAAATAGGGTTGGTCTGGCATAAAAAATGGATGAATAATGTGGAGACATACCAAATGACCACCCTTAAGTACAGTAGATGAATATATATGCTGCTCACCCATCTTCTTTCAGATTGTGGGAACCTTGTGAGAGTGCATGGCATGATGAAGTGTTTAAAATATATAATGATACAAAATTTTCAATTTTTAATTCAATTTTATTTATATAGCGCCAATTCATGAAGCATGTCATCTCAAGGCACTTAAAGTCAAATTCAATCAGATTATACAGATTGGGTCAGATTATACAGATTGGTCAAACATTTCCTATATAAGGGAACCCAGTTGATTGCATGAAAGTCCCGACAAGCAGCATTCACTCCTGGAGAAGCGTAGAGCCACAGGGAGAGTCGTCTGCATTGTCCATGGCTTTGCAGCAATCCCTCATACTGAGCAAGCATGAAGCGACAGCGGAAAGAAAAACTCCCCATTAATGGGAAGGAAAACCTCCAGCAGAACCAGGCTCAGTATGAACGGTCATCTGCCTCGACCGACTGGGGGTTAGAGAAGACAGAGCAGAGACACAATTAGAGAGACAAAAAAAGCACAGAAGCACACATTGATCCAGTAATCTGTTCTACATTAATTCAATTTCAATTCAATTTTATTTATATAGCGCCAATTCATGAAACATGTCATCTCGAGGCACTTTACAAAGTCAAATCAATCATATTATACAGATTGGTCAAAAAACATTACATGGTAATGTTTTTTGACCAATCTGTATAACATTAGATGGTAATAGCGGGTGTTCTGTCTTCCCTGGATGATGTCACAGCTAACAGAACGCCAGACCAGGTGTACCTACTATGAAGAACAAAACAGAGAGAATAAAAAGTTAAAAACTGAAATGATGACAAGCAATGCAAAACTGGAGAACAGTAGAACTCAGTTGAGTGAGAAATGTAGGCCCTGATGTCCTCCAGTAGCCTAAGCCTATAGCAGCATAACTATAAAGGTAGCTCAGGGTAACATGAGCCACTCTAACTATAAGCTTTGTCAAAAAGGAAAGTTTTAAGATTAGTCTTAAAAGTAGACACGGTGTCTGCCTCACGGACCAAAACTGGTAGTTGGTTCCATAGGAGAGGAGCCTGATAGCTAAAGGATCTGCCTCCCATTCTACTTTTAGAGACTCTAGGAACCACCAGCAGACCTGCAGTCTGAAAGCGAAGTGCTCTGTTAGGAACATACGGGGTAATCAGAGCTCTGATATATGATGGAGCTTGATTATTAAGGGCTTTATAGGTTAGAAGAAGAATTTTAAATTATATTCTTGATTTTACAGGAAGCCAATGAAGGGAAGCTAAAGTTGGAGAAATATGATCCTTCTTGTTGATTTTCATCAGAACTCTTACTGCAGCATTTTGGATCAGCTGAAGACTTTGAACAGCATTTTGTGGACTTCCTGATAGTAAAGAATTGCAATAGTCCAGCCTTGAAGTAACAAATGCATGGACTAGTTTTTCAGCATCACCCCTGGACAGAATGTTTCTAATTTTGGCGATATTCCAGAGGTGAAAAAAGGAAACTCTGGAAACCTGTTTAATATGGGATTTAAATGACACGTCTTGGTCAAAAATAACACCAAAATTTTTTACTTTATTACCAGAGGCCAAGTTAATGGCATCCAGATTAAGTGATTGATTAAGACGTTTATTTTTTGAGAACTCTGGTCCAAAGATTACAACTTCTGTCTTGTCAGAATTTAAATGCAGAAAATTTAAAGTCATCCAGATTTGATGGCAGGACCTTAAAAAATAACTTTTGTTCATAAAAAAAACAGAGGGTCATTTAAAGTCATGACACACCAGGTCAACGCTTAAACACAGGTGACTTACTGTCATCCTAATACTCAATGTGTCATGGTGCAGCTTTGCCTGCTGCACCATGGATATTTCATGGCACTTTCCACCTCCCATTCACCCCAGTTCTCCATGCTCCACTGATCAGCTTCACCTGTTATGCCCAATCAAGCCGGGACTCAGCACACCTGCCTACACTCTTATTTAAACCTCCCTCAGTTAGCTCTTCCCTGTCAGATCGTCTGCTCATTATTGCTCACCTCTGCTCCCTTCTCTCAGACCTCGTCCTGCCAGTGTTTCCTTCGCCTGCCTGCCCTCCAAGTATTCTCTCTGCCGTGCTGTTGGTTCCACCTCTTCCCCAGTGCCAACCTACCTGCTCTGTAGGCTTCCTGGCTCCACAGCGCAGCACCCGCAGTCCTCCAGTTCTCTCCGGTCCACCTGCTCCAGCTCCAGTCCTGTACAGACTGTTGGTTTCCTCTTCCACTATCCATCTTCTTCAATAAAAACTCACAAACTAGCTCTGTGTGTGGTTGTGTTCGGGTTCAGTCTACAAATCATGACACAATGTTTGTTTTCACAAGGTCATCATGTTGTTTCCTTTTCATATATTGAAACTGTGACAAAATCCAGATGACTGAAATCCTGTATCCTGAAGCCTAGATTGAAGCACAGTATCTGCTTATAGACCAGACATATTAGCAAAAACAAAGAGAGCATGTTTTCCACCATGTCAGAGATTTCAGAATCCAGATCTAATCAACAAAATTCTGTCTACATCAGACTAACAAACATTATTTTCACAAGTTGCACCTCCCCAAACAATTTAATGAAATATGGGTTGGTAGCGTCTGCATACTTAGTAACCCAAGGTGTGGAATGATAAAGACCACAAAAAGCACCAGATACAATATTGTATCTGTCTGTGTCAAGTTTTATGTTGCTTTCATGCCAGTGCAGTCAAAGACCCGTTCACATTTGGGGGAGGTGTTGGCCTAGTGGTTAGAGCAGTGTGCTTGCACTCTGAGAAGGTTGCAAGTACCCGGTTTGATCCCCACAGCCTGCACCCTGGGTCCCTGAGCAAGACCCTTAACCCCTGATTGCTCACCAGGCGCTGCACAGTGGCAGCCCACTGCTCCCCAAGGGGATGGGTTAAGATGCAGAAGTGAATTTCTCCATTGTGAGATCGATAAAGTTTAACTATTATTATTATTACATCCACTGCGTGTTGCTGAGAATAGGTAGACTGTTTCTCAGGGTTTGTGTGGGACTGCTCTGCATGATTTACCGCCCCTAAATTTAAATTGTGTTATGTATTTTTATTGGTGAGTCACAGCAGAGTGAGCGGCACACCTAGTTTGCCAATATTGCAAGAACTGCCCCTAATCTAAAGCAGTTTAATTCCTATAACTTCATACAACACAAACGATTAAACATAGAACTCGACTGCCGATGCAAAACCTATAACCTGTAAAGTGTCTGACTATTCTGAACATATTTTATATTTCGAATGGGTTAAATATAATGCTTTTTCAATTCTCAACATAAAAGCAGCTCAAAGCAGTTTTTTGCTCATTGAATGAAAAGTTTTCATTAAAAGAAATTATTAAATGTTCATGTTAAATTTGGCCGAAGGACAAATAGTACAGGTTCAAATTCCTAATCTAAAAAGAAGCTGTGTCGATTTGGAGGGGCTTCTTAAAGACCTAAGACTTGTCTTGGAGTTCGCTGTTAAAGATTTTAGACAGAACTTCTGAAAAGTAACTTATAAACATCTTTTTGTTTTCATTTATTTGTCTTCAAACAATAAAGAATAATACCTTGTACCACTCAATCTTGAAGCGAAACCTTCTTTTCTCAGTCAGATCACTGAAGTGTTGAATGGTCTTTCACTATGACAGTGACACAAAGTAGACCACTAAGGTAAGAGTCATGCTGGGACCAAGCCAGCCTCCAGAGTTAAATCCTACAGAAAATCTGTCACAAGATCAATATTTTAATACAGAAGCCCCTTTGGCTTGAAAATATAAGATATAAGTTAGAGGTTAGAAGATACTAATCAAAAATATTACACTTGTATCTACAGACTGCTCTGCAACTCCAGAGGCTTTAATCAGCATGTGAAAGAAGTCTATTTTTTGAGGACTCTGGTCCAAAGATTACAACTTCTGTCTTGTCAGAATTTAAATGCAGGAAATTTAAAGTCATCCATCTTTTGATGTCATCAAGACATGACTGCAGTCGAAGTAATTGATTGGATTCATCTGGATTTATGGATAAATATAGCTGAGTGTCACCAGCATAACAGTGGAAATGAATCCCATGCTGTCTGATAATTTCGGAAGCATATATATAGTAAAGAGAATTTGTCCAAGGACTGAACCCTGTGGTACTCCACAAGTGACCCTAGAGTTTAAAGAAGATTTATTATTAACAAGAAAAAACTGGAATCTGTCCGATAGATAAGATTTAAACCAGCCTAATGCTTTTCCCTTAATCCCTACAATATGCTCAAGTCTTTTGTCGGAGAATATTGTGATCAACTGTGTCAAATGCAGCACTGAGATCTAACAGGACAAGTATAGACACAAGTCCATTATCTGAGGCCATGAGATTATCATTAGTGACCTTCACCAGAGCTTTTTCAGTGCTATGATGAGCTCTGAAGCCTGACTGAAACTCTTCAAGTAGGTCATTACTTTGTAAATGTTCACAAAGTTGATTAGAAACTACTTTCTCAAGAATTTTAGATAAGAAAAGAAGATTAGATATAGGTCTGTAATTTACTAACTCGTCTTGATCAAGAGATGGTTTCTTAAGTAAAGGTTTAATAACAGCTACTTTAAAAGCCTGTGGTACATATCCATTTACTAAGGATAGATTAATCATGTCTAAAATAGGGCCACTGATCAAAGGGAATACCTCCTTAAACAACTTGGTTGGGATTGGGTCTAACATACAGGTAGAAGGTTTAGATGAAGCTAAAATTTTAGATAGCTCAGAAATCTCTACTGCTTCTAAACAGTTCAAACACCGCACAGGTTCTAAAGATTCCTCCAACGCTGCCTCACTTACTGAGGAGAGGTAATCATGTTTGGGAGGATGCCAATTATTTTATTTTAATGGAATAAATTTTATTCATGAAGAATCCCATAAAGTCATTTGGTTCAACTGACACAGAAATAGTTCCCCAGACACAAAATCGGTCCTCAAACCTTAATCATAAAGAAAAGCTGGTAGCTGAGCTGAAAAGAATTGCATGTAAGAGCAGATTTTAGCAGGATTTTAGACCAACTAGAAATATTGTGCAAAGGGGAAAGGTCAAAAATCCTTCTCTCTGCATGCTCCAAGTGAAATAACATGGAAGACTGTTGTTCTATTGCAAGAATGATTTCCTTCCCACTGAATAGATATACTCACCCAAAGGTTAGATTTGAATTAATGAGATGAACGGATTTCATGCGTTTCACACATGTTCATCTGGGATGGCAATAAATGTAGTGTTGTTACATAGGTAGATGTTAATCTTTTCTGTTTTCAGTTCATTGCCCCACATATGGAAGCCGTCCTCCCTCCCAAGACTTGTTAAATGTCCTCCTGCAGCCTTCCTCTCTGTGTTTTAGAGTCTGCTCAGAGCTTAAACTGATTGCTGGATTTGAGATTGAAAGAAAAGCTGACCGACCCACGCAGGTGATGACCCAGACTTCTTATCTCTCTTCTATCTGTTCTCTATGCCCTCCTCAGCTCTACCAGATATTCCCCATTTAATTTTTTCATAATTCTCACCCAGCCCCCTCCTCCTACTCATCCTCTGCTGCTGTGTTCGAGATGAAGATTTGGCTCTTGCTCATCCATTCGGGCTCCTGTGTGGCCTTCCTAATTCAATCTTTCCAATCTTTCTAATCTAAAGATTTTCATTTTCATTTTTCTAATACAATCAAGCCAGAATGGATGGGGTGGGGGCTACGATTTCTGAATATTACAGCTTTATTCCTTGTTGGGATAAGACTTTGAACATGCCCCTCTGCAGCTTTGCCCTGTTGTTCCTTTTCCCCCTCTAATGTCAGTTTTATTCAATTCCCATTATTCTTTCACTCTTTTAATTTTCTCCTTTTTTTCATGTCTCCTGTCTTTATATCCCCCTTGAGTCAGACCCAAAGTCCTAAATCATTCCAAATATTTGGTTGTGGGTGGGGCAGCAGAGCGTATGGGGAAATTGTTAAATCCTTGATGGATTACGATGTCCAGATTGTCATTTTGAATTAAAGAAAATTATAAGGAATATATGAAAGAGGAATTTAAAAACAATCATAAGTAGATTTAGTTCTCAAGGAGAAACTGTGTTATAATGACAAGAGGGCGGAGGTGTGGTGGGCTGCTTTCAATCACTGAATGTGACCTCAGTGTGTCACCTTAAAATCTTCTGCTTGCCCTAAATGGGACCAGCAACCACTCAGTGTACACTCAGCCATTTTAAGTTTGGGTTTTTGCTCACCTCCTTCTACCATCAGAAGAATACTAGAGCTCATTGAAGCTAGTATATTGTGTAGTTGAGAAAATATGGTCCAAATTTTGCATAAAAGTCTTCTATTTCCTCACACTGTCTAAACATCCTGACATAAAGACCCACCCTTTAATTTAAAAATTACACTTTTACTTCCAAAATGTTCTGCTTTGTCCTGAGAAGGACCTATGTGCAGATCGGAATGGATGGATACCTGGGTTTGATAATTAAACAAAGGTTATCAAGCCAGATTCAAAGAGGAAAACTACCAACTTCACCATCGCCATCACAAGTATCCCTTTAAAATGTTCTACATCAGCTAAAATTAGAGAGCTTACCTATTGATTGTTTTAACTTTTCTTTCCACCCTTTTCCTGACTTCACATTCCCCATATATCACTCTGTGCTTACCACCACAGTTACAGCACTTTTCCTGCACATCTTCATCACGTTCTTCAAATTTATGATCAGCACCACATTTGGGACACCTCTGGCATCCTTTTCAGGCAGCAGCTATGTACCCATGTCTTTGACATTTTCAATTCTAGAAACACCGCATAATAATCTTTCTTATTCAGAACAAAAACAAGTGGTGCATTACCACCACATGAATGTGTAACTAGCCTTCACCTACTATATTCTATGTATTAGTTTTGTACTTTGTAAAAGTCAGAACAATGCTTTATTGTCAAGAACCAGAGACAGAGGGACCAAGTATTCAGCCAGACAAGCAGAGGTTAGGTAAAAGAGTATTTATTAACAAAATCCAAAAACCAAAAAGGGCATGAAGCCAAAAACAGGAAGACTGCATCTAATAACCCAAAAATAACAAAAAGCAGTCACTGACAAAACTATTAACAAAAACAGGGGACAGGCTAACTTAGAAATCCAGAGACAAACAGGGTCAGATAAACAGGCAAAGAAAGCTGGACTAGAATCACCACTTGGCACCAAAAAAAAAAACAATGATCTGACAGATTGCAGGGAGGCAGAGGCATGTATAAGTAAGGGAGTGATCAGGTGAATGGAGTGAAACTAATTACTGGCATGGGTGGAGCTAATCAGGAACAGGGAAGTGCTTGGGAGTAAAGTGAAGCTGATACGATGGTGACTGGAGAAGGGGAGTGACAGGGTGGAAGAATGCTGGCAGGTGAACTGAATTAAGACTTGTGACAGAAACGATCGGAGCAGGCCAGATAAACCTATAACATAAAACAAAATCAAACCACAATAAAACCCAAACTATTCCAAAACTGATACAGAACCTAAAACTAAGACTTAACAGAACACAAGCTATAATTGTAATGTTCTGTTGTGGTTTTGGTTATTTTCAGTTAGTCGACTTTTCTGTTTTCGGATTTATTTCTGTGTTGTGTCGTTTTGTATTGGATTTATTCTTAACCGGTATTAGTCTTTATTTCAGCTAGTGTTTGTCCAGTCTTTGTCTTGCTTTTTACCTTAGGTTTAGTCAGTGTGCTCCGTTTATTATTTCCACCTGTGTTGGTTAGTTAGTCCCGCCCTGCTCTTTTGTTCCGGTCATCTATTTAAGCCCGCTTTAGTTTTTGGTTTGTTGTCAGGACGTCTCGTGTTACCCCATGTCTAAGTTCCCCGATAAGAGTACTTCTCCTTGTCTGTTTTTTGTTTTGCCTGCCTGTCCGTTTGCCCGTTTAACCTTCGGTTCGTCTGCTTTTGGAGTCTGCCTTGTTTTGTTGCCTGAAGCCACTTCTTTTGTCCCCTGAACCTTTTTGTTAATAAACCCCTTTTTCAAGCTACAGCTCTGTGTCCGGCTAACATTTGGGTTCTCCTTATACAATTCATTACATTACGTCCTGACCAACATGAACCCAAAGCCGACACGTTATCTCCTTTCTGGAGGAGCTAAGCTAACTCAGCCCGGCGCATCACTAACCTCCCACTCTCAAAGCTGTTCTTCACTGGACTTACCCTGTCAGTCCGTCTCATCGCCGTTCATCCCGGATCCGAACCTTTTTCTGGAGGTCGACGCCGAGATGATCTGGGAGCTCCGTCCCGACTTATCCCCTGAGTCGGTCCCGTTTCCTCCTCCTGACGCGGAGGCGAATGAATCTTCGCGGGCAGTTCTGTCCCGTCGGGAGGAACCGGCATCCCCGCTAGGCCCGCCGTCTCGCCGCCGAAGGAGGAAGCGCTCGTCTGCCGGCCCCCCATCCAGCAATGGCGGGCAGCCGCCCGATGAGTCAGTCCGGCCTCACCCGGCTGCCGAGTCCCTGGCTCGACCCACTTCCGGTCCAGCAGACAGGAGTTGCTCGCTTCCCGGAGTTGAGAGGCCTACAGCTCCCCCTGCTGGCGTCCGTGACTCGGAGTATCTGACACTGGAAAATAAAATAAGAACTTTCGCCCCCATCATCAAACGTCTCAGGGAGGCTCTACTAATTCATTATTCACAAGAGTTGGAGAAAAAATTAAAGGAGGTTGAGGGACATTACAGGTCAGCCCTCCGGTCATTTTACAGCCGACCAAAGTCTGTCCCCGAGGGTCTGGAAGACGCCTCGGTCCCTGAGTCTGTCCCCGAGGGTCTGGAAGACGCCTCGGCCCCTGAGACTGTCCCCGAGGGTCTGGAAGACGCCTCGGCCCCTGAGTCTGTCCCCGAGGGTCTGGAAGACGCCTCGGCCCCTGAGTCTGTCCCCGAGGGTCTGGAAGACGCCTCGGCCCCTGAGTCTGTCCCCGAGGGTCTGGAAGACGCCTCGGCCCCTGAGTCTGTCCCCGAGGGTCTGGAAGACGCCTCGGCCCCTGACTCAGCCCCCGAGGGTCTGGAAGACGCCTCGGCCCCTGACTCAGCCCCCGAGGGTCTGGAAGACGCCTCGGCCCCTGACTCAGCCCCCGAGGGTCTGGAAGACGCCTCGGCCCCTGACTCAGCCCCCGAGGGTCCGGCGGACGTCTCGGTCCCTGAACCTGTTCCCCAGGGCCAGGACGGGGCTCTGGAGGATCTGCCTCTGCCCAAGTTTCCAGAGGGGATTCTGGAGGACCCGCCTCTGCTCAAGTCTCGTGACGCGTCGACCCAGGAGGGTCCGTCGCAGACGTCCGACGTGGGAACCCAGAGGGGTCCGTCGCAGACGTCCGACGTGGGAACCCAGAGGGGTCCGTCGCAGACGTCCGACGTGGGAACCCAGAGGGGTCCGTCGCAGACGTCCGACGTGGGAACCCAGGGGGGTCCGTCGCTGACGTCCGACGTGGGAACCCAGGGGGGTCCGTCGTTGACGTCCGACGTGGGAACCCAGGGGGGTCCGTCGTTGACGTCCGACGTGGGAACCCAGGGGGGTCCGGCGCTGACGTGCGACGTTGGAACCCAGAGTGGTCCATCGCGGACCTGCGACGTTGGAACCCAGGGGGATCCTTCGCTCTTCGGTCATCCAGGACCTCAGAAGGGGATGCAACAACCGGGACCCCCTGGAGACCTAGAGCCTCATGGTGTTCTTTACAAGTCCAGACCCCAGATAGCCCTCATGGACAGTCAGCTCTGGGAGAGACTTTATTGGACGTCCCTTTCTGAGACCCTCCAGGAGTTGATTCTGAGACTCCTGGTGGCTAAGGGTCTGACTTTGGTGCCTGAAGCCTGTAGCCCGGGGTCTCCTGGAACCTGCAGCCCGGGGTCTCCTGAAGCCTGTAGTCCTGTGCCCACCTCAGCAGCCTGTAGCCAGGCCCCCACTTTAGCAGCCTGTAGCCAGGCCCCCACGTTAACTGCCTGTAGCCAGGCCCCCACCTTAGCTGCCTGTAGCCAGGCTCCCACGTTAGCTGCCTGTAGCCAGGCATTCCCTTCAGTCGCCTGTAGTCAGGCTCCTCCTTCAGTCGCCTGTAGCCAGGCTTCCCCTTCAGTCGCCTGTAGCCAGGCTTCCCCTTCAGTCGCCTGTAGTCAGGCTTCCCCTTCAGTCGCCTGTAGCCAGGCTTCCCCTTCAGTCGCCTGTAGCCAGGCTTCCCCTTCAGTCGCCTGTAGCCAGGCTTCCCCTCCAGTCGCCTGTAGCCAGGCTTCCCCTCCAGTCGCCTGTAGCCAGGCTTCCCCTCCAGTCGCCTGTAGCCAGGCTTCCCCTCCAGTCGCCTGTAGCCAGGCTTCCCCTCCAGTCGCCTGTAGCCAGGCTTCCCCTCCAGTCGCCTGTAGCCAGGCTTCCCCTCCAGTCGCCTGTAGCCAGGCTTCCCCTCCAGGAACCAGTGACCAGGCGCCGCCGCCTGTGGTCGCTAACCAGGCGCCGCCGTCTGTAGCCGCTAACCAGGCGCCGCCGCCTGTAGCCATTAACCAGGCGTCGCCGCCTGTAGCCACTACCCAGACGCCGCCGCCTGCAGCCACTAACACGGCGCCGCCTCCCGTAGTCTTTAGTCTGACGCCTTCCCTACCCTGTAGTCCGGCGCCGGATTCTGTCTTCTCTCTCTCCAGACCTCGCCGCCGGCCTCCTAGATTCCTGCTCCGCCGCCGGCCTCCTAGATTCTTGCTCCGCCGCCGGTCTCCGAGGTTCCTGCTCCGTAGACGGCCTCCTGGACGTCCGCCGGAGAGCCTAGCATGCCGGGGCCGTCCGCCAGAGAACCTGTCACGCCGGGGTCGTCTGCTAGAGAACCTGTCACGCCGGGGCTATTTGCCGGAGAACCTGTCACGTCTGGTCCGTCCGCCAGGACGACCGCCGGAGAACCTGTCACGCCGGGGCAGTCCGCCGGAGAACCTGTCACGTCTGGGCCGTCCGCCGGGACGACCGCCGGAGAACCTGTCACGTCTGGGCCGTCCGCCGGGACGACCGCCGGAGAACCTGTCACGTCTGGGCCGTCCGCCGGGACGTCCGCCGGAGAACCTGTCACGCCGGGGCCGTCCGCCAGAGAGCCTCTCACGCAGGGGCCCCCCGCCGGGAAGACCGCCAGACTTCCTGATTCGCTGGGGTCGTCCGCCGGGAAGACCGCCGGACTCTCTGTTGGGGGAACTGTTTTGGAGATTTTCTGTTAGTTTGGATTCGCCCGATGTGGGTTGTTTTCTGTTTTGGACTCTTGTTTTGGTTGTTTTGTCTTTTTTTCCTGACCCTCCTGCCTGTAGCCCCCTCCACCCGCCCGGTCAGACTTTTATTTAGTTTCTTTGTAGAGACGTAAGGGCGTCTAGAATCCGCCCTTGAGGGGGGGGCTCTGTAATGTTCTGTTGTGGTTTTGGTTATTTTCAGTTAGTCGACTTTTCTGTTTTCGGATTTATTTCTGTGTTGTGTCGTTTTGTATTGGATTTATTCTTAACCGGTATTAGTCTTTATTTCAGCTAGTGTTTGTCCAGTCTTTGTCTTGCTTTTTACCTTAGGTTTAGTCAGTGTGCTCCGTTTATTATTTCCACCTGTGTTGGTTAGTTAGTCCCGCCCTGCTCTTTTGTTCCGGTCATCTATTTAAGCCCGCTTTAGTTTTTGGTTTGTTGTCAGGACGTCTCGTGTTACCCCATGTCTAAGTTCCCCGGTAAGAGTACTTCTCCTTGTCTGTTTTTTGTTTTGCCTGCCTGTCCGTTTGCCCGTTTAACCTTCGGTTCGTCTGCTTTTGGAGTCTGCCTTGTTTTGTTGCCTGAAGCCACTTCTTTTGTCCCCTGAACCTTTTTGTTAATAAACCCCTTTTTCAAGCTACAGCTCTGTGTCCGGCTAACATTTGGGTTCTCCTTATACAATTCATTACAATAATAGAAACCAAACAAGACAGAAATAAAATCTAGTACAGGGAAGTAAACTGACTAATCAAATAAACATAAAACAAAACCCAGAATATGACATTTTTTTACAATCCTGATTCCCTTCCTTTCCTCTCTGCTCCTAATACTCCTTTTTGACTCCATTCTTTCTGGATCATCTTCTTCATCTGTAATGAATTGCTTAGATGAACCCGATATTCAGCCAGACACGGAGCGTATGCTTAAACGGTTTAATAACAGAAGTTCCAGATGAACAGAAAACTCATAGTTCAGATAACCGAGGAGGGCAGACAGAGCTCCAGCAGCTGATCAGTCCAGAACCGGGTGACTGCACACCCTAAACACCCAAATATTCCCCAGGGGCAGTCCAGCAATCAGGTGGACTTTAGGCAGGCGAACAAATCACAGCAGGGACTGGGCAAACTCAAAAACAGAAGGGCAGAGAATAGGTCGGGCACAGACAGGCAGGTTTGCAGGAATAAACGGAGGCCGGAAAGCTCTTACCGTCAGCATGTGAGTAGAGACGTTCTGGCACTGGAGACTGATCAGAACAGAGTTTAAATGGAGGTGAGACCAGGTGAAACCATTGAGAGTTAATTGCAGGCAGGGTGCAGACTGAACAGGTGTGCCTAGTAGTAATTAGATCAGCTCCAGTACCAGGAACGTTACATCATCCCCTAGTTCTTGGAGGTTGGCATAAAACTAGAGGTGCACGCAGAGCAGGCTTGCTTTCCATGAGAGAGAAAGAGGAGGAGAGAACTGCTCAGCACTTATAGCCTGGCTTCAACCTACATAAAAATAATTTTGCTGTGATCAAAAGTCCATGATACTGTACCTAAAAACCGTCCTCCCAACAGAGACGGATAGCTCTCCTGCTCAGGTAGTAAGTGTGTCTGCGGAGGGGTGGAGTGATCCTTTTTCATTGTTATACTTCAGACATACCAATATACTGTTATACTGTTTCATCCTCGCCACAGTGATCAAAACTCCCTCCATCCATCCATCCATCCATCTTCTTCTGCTTATCCGGGGTCGGGTCGCGGGGGTAGCAGCTTCAGTAGGGAGGCCCAGACGTCCCTCTCCCCAGCCACTTGGGCCAGCTCCTCCGGGTGAATCCCAAGGCGTTCCCAGGCCAGCCGGGAGACATAGTCCCTCCAGCGTGTCCTGGGTCTTTTCCTGGGCCTCCTCCCGGTGGGACGTGCCCGGAATACCTCACCAGGGAGGCGTCCGGGAGGCATCCTAACCAGATGCCCGAGCCACCTCAACTGGCTCCTCTCGACGTGGAGGAGCAGCGGCTCTACTCTGAGTCCTCCCCGGATGACTGAGCTCCTCACCCTATCTCTAAGGGAGAGCCCAGACACACTACGGAGAAAACTCATTTCGGCCGCTTGTATCCGGGATCTCGTTCTTTCGGTCACGACCCAAAGCTCGTGACCATAGATGAGGGTAGGAACGTAGATCGACCGGTAAATCGAGAGCTTCGCCTTTTGGCTCAGCTCTCTCTTCACCACAACGGATCGGTACAAAACAAACTGTATTATACATTTGTGTTTTAAAAAGTATAACGAAGTATAGTTAGAATCAGGTCCGGTATGCTCAAATCCGTCCTCTGTTTCCTGCCTTTTTAATTCTACAAAACCATGTTCCTGTTCTTCCACATTTTCTACAATTCTTTTTTCAGTTTTTGACTGATACTTTGTTTATTATTTAATTTTATGTACTGTAAAGTTCTTCCTCTAGTTGGTTGGATTGCAACAATTTGTGTTATATAGTGCCAACTACTGTACAGGAGTGACCTGGTATTGTGACATGTCAATCATCTGGGGGGGGCACCAAGGGGGACCAAAAAGATTTCTGAGGGGGTCCATTGCCCCTTTAGCTCCGACCCTGCCAATCGGACACTGGCTCCATTGTTTTCGATATTTGAGTTCTATATTTCAGAGTCAGCTGCTTTGTGGTGTTATGAAAAACTGGAAGGAATTAGGAATTGCAGCAATCAGCTATGAAGCAGTAGGCTTCATAAAATCACAGTGAGGTCAGCCAATGCTGAGGCAGATAGTGTGACGAGGTCACCAACTTTCTGCACAGTCGATCGTTACAGACATCCAAACTTCATATGGACTTCAGATTAGAATCCAAATTGGACTTCAATTACTGTGCACGCAGTGTACAGACATTAGGTATACATATCTGAACAGTATTTATGTTTATTTTATTTATTTTAGCTCTATAAAAACTTACAGTGAGTATCCAAAATAATTCTAAATAAAAAGGCATTGCAGAACTGGATTTCTAGTTCTAGTCTAATTTTGGTGACTATTACCAATGTGTTTTTGTCTTCTTGTACCCTGTTTTACAAATACATCTACCATAGTTTGCATGCTCAAGTAGGAAAATCAGGTGGATTTGCCAAAGTTTCTTAACAGACATCTTAGAAAATTGAGGTTTGTAATTCTTCTTGCACAATAAAGAAAAATCTTAATTTAATTTCTGTCTGTAGTTAGTTACCAATACCCCAATCTGAAGATGGACAAGGAAGGGGAAGTTGAGGATGAGAAAGAGTCGGATTAGTGGAGGAAGACTGTGTAGTCTTTAGGGAGATTATGTCCTAGGCTACCAAAAGCTTACTTACTCAGATTATGTTTATGAAAGATTTTTGGATTTTGTAATTCCTGCCATGTGTTCTTAGCTTCAGTCTAGTGTTTGACTTCATCTTTTCAGTTTGGTCATATCCTGCACTGATCTGACCAGTTCATAGCAAAGCTTTTATGATTTGGAATAAAACATAGCAAAAATATGAATTATGAAAATAATATATATTTTTCTTTTCTAGATTAAACTTGATTTTTACATACAGTGTATATATAATCTTGCTTTTATATTTGTCTGACATTAAATCAGACTAAACATTTTCTGTTTTAGGTGAATTTGGGTTGCCAGTGTTATTCCAAAATAAATCTGTTGATGAATCAGGAAGAGAATTGTTTCTGTCCCTTAAGGTGCCATGTTTATCAGTTCAGCAATTAGAAGCAACTATTGGAAATGTGAGGTCATCACACCATTCAAAACCGCCTAGCGCTGTTCCCTTATCCCCCACAACATGTTCAAGCCTTTCTGAGAGAATATTGCAATTGACTGTTTCGAATGCACCACTGAAATCTAACACGACAAGCAAAGACACCAGTTCATTTTCTGATGCCATGAGAATAGTATTCACCAATGCTTTTTCAGTGCTACGATGAGCTCTGAAGCTTTATTGAAACTCTTCAAACAGGTAATTTTTGTAACCTTTACAGCAAAATGAATTTTCACTGTATTTGTGCGTTCACAAACACACGAGGATCCATCTTGTATCGCTCAAGCTTCAAGCATTTGTGTCCGAACAAAAAACGGTTTGGACACAAACAATCATGTTGCAGTACTGTGGTTTAAGGTGGGGCATACTGGTGCTACAAAAGCAAGAGCTGACGAGCTTATTCCCACATTAATATGGAATATTAATGTTGATTTAAAGGCTTTTAGTGAATTTTAGGAGTAACCGATTTTAGCTTCCGATTGCTACAGCGCCCCCTAGAGCCCGGAGGTGGGATCGCATTAATAAAATCGGCCATTCATAAAGTTTAAATGATTTTACTGAGCAACTCATTCTTTAAAATATTATTTCCTCAAAGTAATGTTTTGTGTAATTCGGGATTTGCATTGTGAATGGGTTGAAACACATACCAAATGTTGTTCTGAATTAGTGAAGCTGATTTAACCTCAATTCACATTCTTTAAGATGAACTTTGGTGCTTTAACTCAAACAAAATGTTATTTCATCAAATAACGTTTTATTTACCCAGGATTCGCATTGTGAATGAATTGAAAACATGCCTAATGTTGTTCTAAATTTGTTAAGATAATTTAACTCCATCCCATGCTCTTTGGATCACATCTGCAGTGAACAAGGATTCACTGAATTATTCTGATTATGACCAAGCACTTTGTTCCGTCTTTTGTGTACCTTTGCATGTAAACCGTTCCTTAGCTTAGTTTCTTTTTATCTTCATTTTGCTTAGTAGTTTAGTTAAGTTTCACTAGCCTAGTAGAGAGGATTTGTTAATCGAAATATTGTGTTAATTCAGATAAACAGCATTATATAGTGATGTTCTCTGGATGGTCCCTCGGCACTACCTCCCCGGTTAGATCAGCCCAGCTAAATGGTAAGCGGCTCGGCTTCTGGAGATTTCCCTCTGGTTCGATCTCTCATAATCCATTTTCTTTCCCGCAGTTTCTCCAGCATTGACGTTCAGACCTTGATAGATCCAGTCTACTGTGTCGTTCTCTGCAGCCTGAACTTAATTAAACATCTTAAACTGCGCTCTGTCTTCCGTATTGTGTCTGCATGTGGGCAAAACATAAAAACCATGACACTATCAGGATTTAGTTTAATGCTTAATTACTCCAAGACGGAGTCTGTTTTAACTGCTGGACATTTCTGATGTATGTGCACGCATTTTGTAAGTGATTTTGGCTGTGTTTTGGTTTGTGGTTTTATAAGGCTTAAAAAGACCGGAAAACGGGCCGAGTCGATCGAACGGTAAGCTTTGTTTTTTTTTCCTGCGCGGCGGTCATGCCGTCGTCGGCCGTTTTTTTTGTTTGTAATCACCGTCCAGGGATCGGTATATGTTTAATGTTTGTCTCATTTGAAATGTTTTTGAGTAGGCTATCTTGGTAGCAGGGTATCATGTTAGCGCCTGCTACCATGATAGCCTATATGCTATCATGGTAGCAGGCGCTTCATTATTAACATATCGGCCACCAAAATAATCTTACCTGTTCACTACTTGATGTCTCTGGAATTGGGTCAGGATGTTCTTCGGTTGTGCCCTTTCCTCCGACAAAATGCTTGCTACATATGTAGGCCGACCGCACCGGTGTACCCAGCGCACACATTTCTCCTTGGCACTCTTGAATGTCGGGAAAGTAATGAAGAAAACATCCTTCATATGCGGCCGATCAGCGTACCTCGAGTCGCTGTTGCATGTTCCATAGCAACAATGTTTATAAACCATGGTCTTAGATTTTGGAAAAAGCAGTCTTTTAAACGAGTACAACCTAGGCTAACGCACGTCTCTTCCACAGCAAAACAGCGGCGGGTTTGGGAGTTTGCCCTACTGCGTACCACGTGATGTGACGTCATCGTGACGTTATGTTTCTAAAAATAGCTCGCTCGCGGTACCCCATTTCAGCTCGCGCACTTTCCTTGAATCCTTTGTCTAGGAGTAAGACCGCCCCTTTTCCAAAGGTCTCCCTATACACTAGCTGTGCGCTAAAGACGTCATTAGGACCTCCTCCTCACGCATCACGCAAGGTCGTAGGTTGTGTGTCGTCATAGTAGCCATCTTGGGAAGGTGCAGAGGGGCTAAACTGTTAGCTAACTTGTAGGGAAACACTGAAGCGTCCATCTGGATTCTCAAAGCTGTTTTGTCTTTCAATGCTGCTACGTCAAGTACCGACGTATTGAATGTGATGTTTAAACAACTGAGTTGAACTAAGATTTGCTACCTCTTATTTTAATCCATTTTTGACTTATTTTCATTGATTTTTCTTTGGCATGTTCATTTTAGTAGTGAGTAGAGTTTCCTAGGTTATTTGAATTAGAATAATTACTGTCACAGTTGTTTTGGTTCAATAAATAAGAACGTGTGGAATAGTAATTGTTTGTGTTCATTTCGATCCAGACTTTGCATGGTCTTTCAGGATACAGAGTTACCTCTTTTTGAGTTAACATCTGAGATTAATACAGAGATATTTTCATTGGTTGGTGATAAAGGAGTAAGGATTAAACTCTAATTGCAGTTATAATTGAGTTATCAACGCATGCTGGATAAACCTCATCGGTCAGAAACCGATCAAACCCCTTTTGTCCCAGGATAAATTAGTTCATAACAGCTAATTAATAAATGCATTATTGGTATTAATCATTACAAGCTTATAGCCCTGGGACCATTTGAACCATATTTTGTTATAGCTACCATTTGAGTTTGAATGACCTATTATTAAAATTATAATAACAAATTATAAATACTAATAATAATCATATTCAAACAGTTTTCTGGCATAACAGCAAACTTTCCACACGTAGAATAAATGAGTGACAACTTCTCTTCAAGTTCAAGAATTTATTATAGAAAGAAAATTAACATCCAGAGAACATCACTATAGAATGCTGTTTATCTGAATTAACACTATATTTCAATCAACAAATCCTCTCTATGAGGCTAGTGAAACTTAACTAAAACTACTAAGCAAATTAAGACAAAAAGAAGCTAAGGAACTATGTACACACAAAGGAAACAAAAGACAAAATAAAGTGGTTGACCATCATCATCAACATCATCAGAATAATTCAGTTAATCCTGGTTCACTGCGGATCTAAATTAAAGAACCAAAGTTCATCTTAAAGAATGCGGAATGGCTAAATTAGCTTAACTAATTCAGAACAACATTAGGTATGTGTTTCAACCCATTCGTAATGCAAGTTAAAAAAAACATTATTTGATGAAATAACATTTTAAAGAATGACTTTCTTAGTAAAATTTCAGTAAACTTCTAGAAACCTAGATTTTATTAATGCGATTATACCTCCGGGAGGCTAGGGGTCGCTGTAGCGATCGGTCGCTAAAATCAGTTACTTCTAAAGTTATACAAAACACCTTTAAATCGACATTAATATTCCATATTAATGTGGTAATAACTCTCATAACACGAGTTAGAATTTGGTGCACGAAACAAACCTTACGTTTGAAACGAACCATAGTTGTATATCCGGGAAAGCGGAAGTTACCGGAAGCTAATAGCATTTATGCTAGCGGACATTCGCCGCAAACTTTAAAAAGCTGCTTTATTCTGGTCGTAATGAGTGGGCCGGATAACACAAACATTAATATCCCATCAATGTATAAAACCCTTGTGGAGATAACGTTTGTTATAACCATAAAACACACTCAAATTACATCAGCAATGGCATGGTTCAAAGAAGCTAGCAGGGGCTACGTCGGTTAGCTCCATGTGTTTAAAAACACTGTGAAAACGCATTACGTAACCTTCTAAATAAACCATTTAACTTTCCCTGTTATTTCTCTGCCAAACCTGTCGGTGCCTCTGTGTGAGTTCGGTTCATTTTGGGCATCCAAGGGAAAGCGGTACTCTAGGAAAAGCAGCGGGCATGCGGCTCTGGGGCTAGCCAAAATGCGGTCGGAGCAGGCCACTCCGAGGTCCTACATGCAACCTCTGTGACCCGGTCGTAGTCGGGTCCCCGGCATGTGAAACTCAGCCCCTCATCTCAGCTTGGCCTGGTGAGGAAAGGAGATCGCTCCGCGCCATCTGACGTCTGCTTTCCTGCAACAGCTGACAAAAATAAACAAAGCTGGTTTTGGCATGGATGGATTCTTTACTCTGGCGTCTGAGGCAGAAGTTAAGACTGCAGACTTAACTCTGATTTGGCCGGCAGTTCTCCGATGCCAGTCAGGTCCTCCGCTCCACAGAGGACAGCGAGAATTCACCCCTTTGTCGCTCCATTGAAGCGACGGGAAATTAGTTTCACAGAAAACACATTTTACCCAGCTTGAGTCTTTTAGCCCCATGCAGCACGCATGCTGGCTGGTCCCCCAGGGCAAGATGAAATAGATAGTGAGGTGAAGTCTGGCTCCATAGTAGGGCACCCTGCTGAGAGAGGCTGTCTCTGCGTGGATGTATGAAATTCCCCTGCTCACAACCCATTCTGATTTCTGCTCATGTTACATGTTGTTCCCAAGTCCGATCCCTGCCCATGGCCTGTTGGCATAAAAACATAGTATAAAAACAAGGATAAAACAGGACAATAAAGTCATGACATAAAAGCCTGGCAAAACAGAATAGATTCCAGGAGGATTCACTTTCCTCTATGTCCCCAGGGCTCTCTCTAGGGTTTCAGTCCCCAGAGCTTCTCCGTAGATTTCAGTCACCTGGCTCCCAATCTCCAGGGCTTTAGCCCTATGTCTCCCACTATAATGACCTTATCAGTATTTAACAGTAAATCAAATAAGAGGTCTGAAAACTCGTCTAAAAATTGAGGGAAAGGCCTGGTGGACTGTATAAAACAACAAGCTGTTTGAGTGATTTGCAATTTGAGTTAAATATTTGAAATAATTGTATCTATTAACTGGCCTGGGACTAATCAATAAATTGGACTGAAGGATGGTCGCTACTCCTCATTGCACAGTATGTTTGGGAATGTGAAAATTTAGAGGTGCTACAATACTGACACCTTGTGGCTCAAACCAGTACAACAGCTTCCCAATCACAACAATCTAATACGCCGTTTTTAAACTGTGTGAAACCCTTCTGAATTTTTACTAACACGGGATAGGTCGATTACATTGTATTCTTTTCTATTTTTGGTCTGCATCTCTTACTGGCTTCCATGTTAGTAGGCTGCTGCTTTTTTGGCAAGGTAATACACCAAATGCTGCGCTGTGCTTTGGGAACCCTGGGAAATCTCATAAGATTCGCTGAGGAACCAGGAAGTAAACATGGGCTACACTCTGAACCAAAGTAGTTCTGGGCCGTACCTCTAGGCTTGAAAGGAAAAAAATGTGACTAAGACATTGTTGATGGAGAAAACTGATTGTTTATAGGGAATGTTACTTCCTTTCCAGGTGAGAAATGACAATGATTTAGGTTGATTTTACAGTAAACATCTTATTTATACCTCCTTTAAATAATTAGAAGGAGTCAATTGATTTCTACAAACATAATGCTCTTACTGCAGCCAGGTTTTTGTGAGAGAAAATAATTCAATCTATCATACATCAAGAGAGAGAAATATTAAGTTCAATAAACCACATTCTATCGTAACTTTCTTTTCAGTTGGACTCATATTAATTTTGTTGACATTTTCATGATTTGCTCCTTTAAGATTAGCTTTCATCTTGTCTGATTTTGGCCATAGGCAAGACACTGTTCCAATGTTGTAATGGGTCAACCTTGCCTTCAAGCTGAGTTCTGCGGTATTTGTGTGTTTGTAAACACCATCTTGCTTACTGCTCCCACCTCAACCATTTGGGACTGAACCAAAAATAAAAATGGTTCGGGACAATCACATTGCAGTATTTTGGTAAGGCAGGGCATATCCCTGTGATGTAAGCAAGAGCTGCCGAGCCCTTAGCTGAACCAAAATAAACATGGCAGCGCAGGAGGACACACGCATAGCTGCTGCTATCACATCTGATTTGTCAGGATCCACAATTTCTTCTTTGAAAGAAGAAAAGCAAGAAATGTCTTGACAAGCGTAACTTCTTGTGGTTTGTCATGGTGCCTGCTGCTTACATTACCAATTGAATCCATGATTGGCTAAAACCAACCTTTGGTAGGCGGGCACTGGGTGTCGTTTTGCCCAATCTGCTCGGAAAGTTCTGCTGAACTTCCCTGTTTTCCCAAACAGATTTAAAGTGAGCAGGCCCTGATTGATAATGTGCAGAACATAGTGCTACACATTATCAATCTGACTTGACAGATTGATATGTGACAGGTTAGTAATAGGTGAGTAATAGTACAGAAGCTGCAACATTATGACTCTACTTCCTGGTCTGGACCCTGGGTTGTCAGCGGTTTGGAAAACTAATAGATTTGTCCAGATTATTTGAAAGAAGAGCTTCTCCATCCAAAGTGGGATGAATCCCGTCTCTCTGGCTCTAACCAGGTTTTCACCAAAATACTTGTCAATTATCAACGTAGCCTACATCATTTTCAGGACACCTTGAAGACAGCCAGCTGTTAAATGACTGAATGCACCTAGACATGTCATCATTGGTCAGATCAGGCAGAGATCCAGAGAAAATTATGGAGTCTGACACCGTTTTGGCAAACTTACACACCAAAGCAACACCTATTTTAGTGACCACCAATTGTCATAACCATTCTACCCCATAGAAAACATTTCACTATGGTCGTGTGGTCTCAGTGCCACATTTCTGACAATAGAGTTGCCAGTTACAAGAATTGGCTTCTCAGCGGTAGTGTCACTGAGCGGGGAAAATCTGTTAAAAAGGTGGACAGGTTTGTAGGACTATGCTTTCTACATACTGTCACACAGCCACTCTGTGGTTCCGGCTGTGCTGGCTCTGCTGAAGGGCTGACCGTTATGTCAGACTACCCTTGGTGGTTTCGTAATAGCTAAGGGGCCTCAACTATCTGCTGATTTTTTAAAACTGTTTAATCTTAAGTCCGTATTTTACAGTAAATGACATTTACTGGTCTTCTCATGTACAGTTCAGCTCAAAAATATTCCTACCCAAGATTTAGATAAAAATTATTATTATTATTATTATTATTATTATTATTATTAGTAGTAGTAGTAGTAGTAGTAGTAGTATTGAGACCAGACTATCAGCTCTGGACAATTGACAGTAGTGCATGTTCAAATGTCTTAACAATATTTACTTGTAGTTGTTTTTTTAAAACTGACTAATAAACCAGGTTGAAACAGGATGAATCTGATCATCAGTGATGCCAATGATAACAGCTTTTTAAACAGAATTTAATCAGCCTGCCCAGCAGGTTTTATTTGCATCAGTTCTTTAAAATGATACCCAGGTGAATGAAGGCTATTACAGTTTAGATAACAGCTGCTCCAGCAAAAATCACACTCGCGAACATGCACAGCATTCATTGATTTTTGCACCATGATGTTGGTTTCTATATTTCATAAAGTCATAGTTAACCTGTAACCCTACTTTAATGTTATGCATGTAAAATAGTTTTCCCCACAATGTTACATCCTAAATAAAACCAGTGTCACAAACAAGCTGCATCGTAAATATTCTGGACAGGATTGCTAACTTACAAGTTAAAAAGGAAGGAGCATTTTAGCACAAACTACAGTTTCCCTAATGCCTGGGCTTGGGAAAATTTATTTCTAGACTCTACAATGGATTGTTTCACAGACAGGTTTGTAGACAGCAGGGCCTAGACTTTACTTCAGACAACTCAAAATTCTCTCCAGTATTTATCATGCCATTCTTTTTACAAGGTAATGCAATGGTTAAGTTAATTTCCTGCAAGCACATTTAGCATTAAGCAAGGTCACTGTCTCCTGTGATGTGTACTTATGTGTTATACTATGGGCTGATTGGCAAGACAGCCAAGCTCTTTAACTGTTTGCAAAAAGGTTTTTATATTTTCTAAATTAATCTTCACAGCTTTGCTTAAGACCATCTGTTGACACAACAGCACAAGAGCCAGTTACTTAATAAAACTGAAAAACAAAGGGCGTTGCCACATCTGTTATGGGGAAATATTAATTAATTTATTGCTTGACAAAATGTACAACACTGTACAACTACTGTGCAAATAGAAAATCTTATTGTGAATTAAAATTTTACGTGAAACTTTTTCTCTTATATTGGCAAGAACGGAGGTGACAGTGGGCTTATAGTTTAAATAGCATTTTTAGCTATGAAGGGTGCTTTATAATTGAAATAAAATAAAATTTAATTTTGGCAGATATTTTTAGTTTTTACACTATAAATACATGTGAAAACTAAGGACTGGAAGGAAGGAGTGGACAGCAAATGGATTTATGATTAACGTGCAAATAAAGAAATTAATAGAGGTATGGATAGATGGATGAATGATTGCAAAGAGATGGATGGAGGGATGGATGGATGTATTATGGTAAACAGAAACTGAAAAATGGATCAAATTCTAAAAATAAAAGTTATTTTTTCCGTACTCTCTTTTTCCATACAGCTCTAGGACTGTTTGATCACTGTGTACTTCATCTTATTTCAACTTAGAGGCAAAAACTGAGAATCTTTAAGCCTGACGTTAGGACTGTTAGGAAGTGGACTGATGAGTCAAAGTGGATGCTACAGGCCTGCTTTGACTTGCACAGATGGAAATGGGTGGAAGGCGTTATCCACTGATCTGATTGAGCATGATGAAACTATAATTTTATTCCTCAGTTTTTGTGCAGACATGTGTGTGCAGACAGACTTTTTGCACATACAGTATATGACAGGCCATTGCGAAACCAGGACCAAGTCTCCATGGGGTCGTTTTGTGTTATTTACAGAGCCTGAAAAAGTGGAATCTAAGCTTTCCAAAGATGTCAAACTAGTGGAAATCAAAAAAGCCTCAATGTTTCTTTACAATGACCTGTGCAGCAGGCTGGATGTTAATAAAAACTGTTAATATGAATTACTTTGCAGCAACACCTCCCACCCACCCCTGCCCATCAATAAAGGGTCCATGTGAACTCACTGCACTGTGAAGTCTCAGAACTCTTTTCTATGTAAAGATAATTTACAGCACTGCATTATCTGTGCATTTAACAAGCATCATTCAGCTGTCCAACAAATTACAACACGAAACACACACACAGCTTCCCAAGTGTACAATTTTTCTTTCTACCACAGCATTTCAGCGTTTCGTATCTTCCCAATTTTGTTGTCTCGGCCTTCTTTTAATGCCAAAAGCCTCTGTTATCTTACATCAGGGGTGGCCAACTCCGGTCCTCGAGAGCCGGTGTCCTGAAACTTTTAGAGGTTTCCCTGGCCCCACACACCTGAATCAAATAGCACAATTAGCTCCTCAGTATGCAGTCAGGTTCTTCAGAGTCCTGCTAATAGGGGGTTTTCAGCTGACGTCACGCTCACGTGACTACTCAGCGCGTCCGCCATATTGGGTGGCAGTCGTTTCGCACCGTTGACCCGCATTGTATTACGCCTTAGGCAGTATTGGAAGTGAACAATGGGGAAAACGTGTTTAATGGTTGGTTGCACGGCCCGTGGAGGTGGAGATCAACGCTCTTTCTATCGCCTACCAGCCGTGATAGTGAATCAGTGTGAAAAAACAAAACAGCTCTCTGAACAACAACGTCACCTATGGCTGACACGGATATCCAGGTCCGATTTGGACGGTGTTAAGCTGGAATACGCCAGAGTCTGCGGTGCTCACTTTGTCACAGGTAATTAACTGTTAAGTATTTAAAACATGTAAACCGTTGCTGTATTGTGGGCTGTAACAGCGCAACACATGATCGCCATGGGAAAAACATAGAAACGGGTTAATTTTCCACCGCTTTCCTGCCTGGAGGCGCAACCACGGAGAACAACTGTTAGAGATAACAAAGAGTCGTCGGCTCGCTTGGATCGCGGCTGTAAGACGACCGAACATAACTTTCCACAGTATCCCGATGTCAATGAGAGTGTGTTCTAAACGTTTGAAACACATAGCAGCTAGTTAAAAGTACATTACATGCGTGAGTGGTTGTTAGCACTAACGGTTAGCAGCTACTAACCTAGCAGGTGCCAGAGCCCGTCTGAGCGCAGCTTACCTTTGTACGAGTTACTGTGTTCCCACTGTTTGCTGGCTTTATGATCTGCCGCTCCTGAACCCATCCATTCGTAAACTGCACATGAGACTCCAAGGACTTGTAGCTTCAGAACTGTTCTGAAGTATAGGCGCTCACACCACAAACAAGGTAGCCGAAGACGTCCGATATGGAAAGTGACGTCCGCGCTACTTCCGGGTTACGCCGGTAGGCTTTTGCCGGCGTAAATACGGTAAATACAACTTAATTTTGCACTGGTCATTGTTCTGTTTAAATAATTAAAGCCGCGAGCGGCGTCGAGCAGCCCTGCAGCCAAGCGCCTTCGCGCACTGCCGGCCGTCAGCCACCGCAGAAGCATGCGACGCATTTGCGTCGGATTGTTTACATTTTTACCATCTTATTAAAACTCACCCGTCCACGTATGATGGCGATTTCCTTGATGTACATAACTTCGACATCTTGTACCCAACCAGATGTGAACTGGTTGTGAGCCTCTAGACCCTTGTAAGCTCTCATTTCCTCAAGAGTGTGCAGAGGGTTTTCACTGAACACCAGGTAATGCACTATGTCGCCGTGCTCTACATGTGGCCAATCATCTGGATTACGGCTAAACAAGGCACCGTGGAGGGCATAGGGGTCCATATGGTTGATCACGGAACATTTCCTCAGATATACGTCCTTATCTGGTCGCTCTAGCGTGCTGGCGTACTTATCCATTCTCGATACGAAAATACGTGTAGGACAACTAGAGATAGGGAAGTGTGACACCCAATATGGCGGACCGGAAGTTGGCCAGTGACGTCAGTGAAAACCCCCTATTAACTGATTATTTGACTCAGGCGTGTCAGACCAGGGACACATCTAAAGGGTGCAGGACACCGGCTCTCGAGGATCGGAGTTGGCCACCCCTGTCTTACATTCTCACCACTCTGCTGCATCTCCAAAGCTTTCGTCATCATTTTCGGTTAACCCCAGCTGGAAACAAAATAATTTTCAAAGTTATGCAGTTGCTTCCTCAATTTGTTCCACTTCAGCTCTCCTGATTCAGAATGTGAAGCGAGTCTGGTGTCAGCATCCTGGTGAAGATGTACTCCACCACTGAAGCACTGAGCTAGCAGCAGTTCAGTTCTTGGGCAACTTGTTCTGCTTGGTCCATCTTCACGAGTTACAGAAACTCAGTTTCTCTTTCAAACAGAAGTAGCTGCATATGCAACCGTGTGTTTTATTTACATGTCAGCTTATTGGTCGACACGCATGACAAAAGCCTGCGCGGAGCCAAACAAAGGCGGTATACAAATGAGCTATGGCATTCCTCTCCCCAACATGCAGATCCAGGTTGGCTGGATTTGTCATGAATTGGAGGCAAGGGACCCAGAATTCAGCCAGGCCAGCAGAGGTTCGGTAAAATAATATTTATTAACAAAATCCAAAAACCAAAAAGGGCAGAGAAACAAACAGTCCAGTTGGGCAGGAACAGACAGAAATACGGTGGCTCAGATCTCTGGGGAACAAGTGGTCAAAAATCCAAAAGCAAACCAATAAACAAACTTGCAGAGGAGACTCACCTATACTCAAACAGACGACCTGGCAGGGAAGCAGCAAAAGAGACAGACTTAAAAAGGCAGGAGAACAAAGGAGAGACGGAGAGCCAATTAAAGAGACCAGGTGGAAGTAATCAGAAGGAGAAGGAGTGGCTGAAAGACTGACAGGAATAATGGCAGGGAACAGGACAGAACTAAACAAATTACTTAACTAAAGTAATCATACAAACTAAATCCCAGAAAGAAAACAAAAGCTAAGACAGAGCAAAAACACAAGCACATAATAAAAATCAGAAACTAATGTAAATACAGGAACCATGACAAAATAAACTATAACTGTGCAGAAGCTATGAAAGAATCCAAAACAAGAACTAGACCAGAAATAAAACCTGAGGCAGAGGAGTGAACTAACAGATCAAATAATAAACATAAACCAAGATGGAAACCAGAATATTACAGAGCCCCTCCCTCAAGGGCGGATTCCAGACGTCCTTAGCCAAAACAAAAAAAACAGACTAGACTGGGCGGGTGGAGGGGGTCTTCAGGACGGAGGGATAGAGTCCAAACAAAAACAATAACAACCCAGACCGGGCGAAAGTCGAAAAACAAAAAACAAAGAGTCTGATGGGCATCCTGAACGACGGCCCCGACGAGTCAGGTTCTCCGGCGGGCGTCTCGGACGACGGCCCCGGCGTGTCTGGTTCTCCGGCGGGCGTCTCGGACGACGGCCCCGGCGTGTCTGGTTCTCCGGCGGGCGTCCCGGACGACGGCCCCGGCGTGTCTGGTTCTCCGGCGGGCGTCCCGGACGACGGCCCCGGCGTGTCTGGTTCTCCGGCGGGCGTCCCGGACGACGGCCCCGGCGTGTCTGGTTCTCCGGCGGGCGTCCCGGACGACGG
This sequence comes from Fundulus diaphanus, assembly GCA_037039145.1. Classification (NCBI taxonomy): domain Eukaryota; kingdom Metazoa; phylum Chordata; class Actinopteri; order Cyprinodontiformes; family Fundulidae; genus Fundulus; species Fundulus diaphanus. Next base: position 7,308,078 of record CM073139.1, read on the forward strand.
CCCCGGCGTGTCTGGTTCTCCGGCGGGCGTCCCGGACGACGGCCCCGGCGTGTCTGGTTCTCCGGCGGGCGTCCCGGACGACGGCCCCGGCGTGTCTGGTTCTCCGGCGGGCGTCCCGGACGACGGCCCCGGCGTGTCTGGTTCTCCGGCGGGCGTCCCGGACGATGGAACGAGACCCTCAGAGGCCAACGCCTGGAGAGAGAGAAAACAAAAACTGGCGCCGGACTAAAGGCTACCGGAGGTGCCGAACTACAGGCTGATGGGGGAGCCTGGCTACAGGCTGATGGGGGAGCCTGGCTACAGGCTGCTACACACAGAGCCTGGCTACAGACGACTAAAGGGGGCGCCTGACTACAGGCGAGTGGAAAGGGAGCCTGGCTAATAGCTACGGGTGGCGGCGCCTGGCTAATAGCTACGGGTGGCGGCGCCTGGCTAATAGCTACGGGTGGCGGCGCCTGGCTACAGGCTTCGGGCAGGGCCTGGCTACAGGCTTCGGGCAGGGCCTGGCTACAGGCTTCGGGCAGGGCCTGGCTACAGGCTTCGGGCAGGGCCTGGCTACAGGCTTCGGGCAGGGCCTGGCTACAGGCTTCGGGCAGGGCCTGGCTACAGGCTTCGGGCTGCAGTGCTTTAAAGCTACGGGGAGCTGGCACTGGAGACAGTGCGCTAAAGCTACGGGGAGCTGGCACTGGAGACAGTGCGCTAAAGCTACGGGGAGCTGGCACTGGAGACAGTGCGCTAAAGCTACGGGGAGCTGGCACTGGAGACAGTGCGCTAAAGCTACGGGGAGCTGGCACTGGAGACAGTGCGCTAAAGCTACGGGGAGCTGGCACTGGAGACAGTGCGCTAAAGCTACGGGGAGCGGGCACTGGAGACAGTGCGCTAAAGCTACGGGGAGCGGGCACTGGAGACAGTGCGCTAAAGCTACGGGGAGCTGGCACTGGAGACAGTGCGCTAAAGCTACGGGGAGCTGGCACTGGAGACAGTGCGCTAAAGCTACGGGGAGCTGGCACTGGAGACAGTGCGCTAAAGCTACGGGGAGCTGGCACTGGAGACAGTGCGCTAAAGCTACGGGGAGCTGGCACTGGAGACAGTGCGCTAAAGCTACGGGGAGCTGGCACTGGAGACAGTGCGCTAAAGCTACGGGGAGCTGGCACTGGAGACAGTGCGCTAAAGCTACGGGGAGCTGGCACTGGAGACAGTGCGCTAAAGCTACGGGGAGCTGGCACTGGAGACAGTGCGCTAAAGCTACGGGGAGCTGGCACTGGAGACAGTGCGCTAAAGCTACGGGGAGCTGGCACTGGAGACAGTGCGCTAAAGCTACGGGGAGCTGGCACTGGAGACAGTGCGCTAAAGCTACGGGGAGCTGGCACTGGAGACAGTGCGCTAAAGCTACGGGGAGCTGGCACTGGAGACAGTGCGCTAAAGCTACGGGGAGCTGGCACTGGAGACAGTGCGCTAAAGCTACGGGGAGCTGGCACTGGAGACAGTGCGCTAAAGCTACGGGGAGCTGGCACTGGAGACAGTGCGTTAAAGCTACGAGGAGCAGGCACTGGAGACAGTGCGTTAAAGCTACGAGGAGCAGGCACTGGAGACTGTCTTTTAAAGCTGCGGGCAGCCGGCACTGGAGGCTGGGCTTTAAAGCTGCGGGCAGCCGGCACTGGAGGCTGGGCTTTAAAGCTGCGGGCAGCCGGCACTGGAGGCTGGGCTTTAAAGCTGCGGGCAGCCGGCACTGGAGGCTGGACTTTAAAGCTGCGGGCAGCCGGCACTGGAGGCTGGGCTTTAAAGCTGCGGGCAGCCGGCACTGGAGGCTGGGCTTTAAAGCTGCGGGCAGCCGGCACTGGAGGCTGGGCTTTAAAGCTGAGGGGAGCAGGCACTGGAGGCTGGGCTTTAAAGCTGAGGGGAGCAGGCACTGGAGGCTCTGCTTTGGAGCTGTGGGGAGCCGACACTGGAGGCTGAGTCTTTAAACTGAGGGGAGCAAGCAATGGAGGCTCTGCTTTGGAGCTGTGGGGAGCCGACACTGGAGTTGAGATTGAGGGCTGGTCCTCCCGGACCCCCTCTCGGGGCTTGAGCGGAGGCGGGTCCTTCCGGGCCCCCTCTCGGGGCTTGAGCGGAGGCGGGTCCTCCCGGACCCCCTCTCGGGGCTTGAGCGGAGGCGGGTCCTCCCGGACCCCCTCTCGGGGCTTGAGCGGAGGCGGGTCCTCCCGGACCCCCTCTCGGGGCTTGAGCGGAGGCGGGTCCTCCCGGACCCCCTCTCGGGGCTTGAGCGGAGGCGAGGCGTCAGCCGGACCAACCGCTCGCCGGCGTTTGCGGTGGCGGAACGGCTGTGGCAGAGCGCTCCTTCCTTGGAGGTGGCGTCTTGGACCCACACCAGGGGGACAAAACGCCAGCCTGGAACCCTCAAAAGAGGCTGCCTGCACACCAGCTCTGCAGGGAAGAGAGCTCCAGGGTCGCAGCGGGCTCATCTTGGAGGGGGAAAAAAAGCAGGGAAAAAGCAACAACAAAAAAAAAATGTGAACGTGCTGGTCTGGCGATGGATCCTAAATTGGCCAGGTCGTTCTGTCATGAATTGGAGGCAAGGGACCCAGAATTCAGCCAGGCCAGCAGAGGTTCGGTAAAATAATATTTATTAACAAAATCCAAAAACCAAAAAGGGCAGAGAAACAAACAGTCCAGTTGGGCAGGAACAGACAGAAATACGGTGGCTCAGATCTCTGGGGAACAAGTGGTCAAAAATCCAAAAGCAAACCAATAAACAAACTTGCAGAGGAGACTCACCTATACTCAAACAGACGACCTGGCAGGGAAGCAGCAAAAGAGACAGACTTAAAAAGGCAGGAGAACAAAGGAGAGACGGAGAGCCAATTAAAGAGACCAGGTGGAAGTAATCAGAAGGAGAAGGAGTGGCTGAAAGACTGACAGGAATAATGGCAGGGAACAGGACAGAACTAAACAAATTACTTAACTAAAGTAATCATACAAACTAAATCCCAGAAAGAAAACAAAAGCTAAGACAGAGCAAAAACACAAGCACATAATAAAAATCAGAAACTAATGTAAATACAGGAACCATGACAAAATAAACTATAACTGTGCAGAAGCTATGAAAGAATCCAAAACAAGAACTAGACCAGAAATAAAACCTGAGGCAGAGGAGTGAACTAACAGATCAAATAATAAACATAAACCAAGATGGAAACCAGAATATTACAGGATTTTAAAATGGAAAAACAATGGCCAGGTTTAAACACAAAGTTTACTGTTTTAAAACCTCTGAAACGGTCATTTAAAGCATCGTGTGGTTTCTTTTTAACTTCAAACACATTTTGCAATACAAAAAAAAATCTATATTTTCTCAGAAATGGAAAGCTTTCTCCGTTTGGTATGATGACTTGTTCCTGCGTTACCCATGGCGCTTCACAAGTACCCATGGTTCACTTCATATTTGAGGTAGTTGCGTAGGACCAAGGAAATAGCTTATAGTAGTGGGGACCGGGCACCGTATACAGTAAGCAGGCCAGGAACGAACAACCCAAGGCAGCTAGGAGAACCTACAGCAAGAAGCTAAATACAACTTTTCAACTAATGACCTAGTTTCTGAAATACCTACAGAAACATCTGTGCATACAGGAGCCTCTCCACCCACCCTGAGCACAATCCCCATCTTGCTGATGACCTTAAACGTAATGAATCTTAGAAGTCGGACCTGATATTTCACACAACACCAAGCAAACAATTAACAAGTTTATTAAAAAGGAAGGTGTAGCCGAAGTGGGAAGATTCAGGAAACGGGACTGGCAGCTCTGCAGGGGAGAGAGACAGGTTAGTGGCTGAAAGGTTGCACAGAAGAAGTGTAAAAGCTTCATAGTTGCCACTAACCTTAATTGGACCCGTAACCAGCGTTGAATCCAATGAGGAATCATTCCTCCTGAAAGGGACAGGCGATGCATGAGAATACTAGACAGTCCAAGGTCATACACAGGTGGTCGGGGATAGGCAGAGGTACAAATGGGGAAATTCAGCAGGCTGAGTCCAAAGTCCAATTCCTGGTCCACAATCCAGATATCCAATGGGCAGAGGTACAGACGGGCTACGCTGAGAGGCAGAGTCAGGGAACAAGCTTGGGTCAATGTCCAGAAACTGAGAACAAACAGGTGGATCCGACGAGGTCGAGGCAACAGGCAGAAATCCAAAAACGATCAGGACTCAGAAACACAATTAGGCAGGCTAGGACCGCTAGAAGGTCTACTCACACAATGGTTTTCGAGAATCTGGTACCAGCACTCAGGAGAAGGCAGGCTTAAGAAGTGCCACACACAGGTGAAACCAAGCCAGTAATCAAGGCAGTATCAGGTGCTTGAAATCAGGGGATTGGGTTGGAACTAGTGATGTTACGTGATGTGCAGAGGCTTCGAGGCGTGTGTCGAGTAATGGAGGGGGCGTTTCCGTAAAGCGCGTATCGAAGCTTGCCTCTTTTAGGGGAGGAGCCGAAAACGATGACGTCCGAAGCTTCGCTGCCCGGCTTTACCACGTGACTGCTTCGGGAAGTGGCTCAGATTTTGCCAGATGACCGGTTCATTCAGAGCCAGTCATGGCTGCACGCTGGATCATAAAACAGTTCTGCTAACCAGATGCAGTTTAAAACGCCACTCGGTCTGTTTATAAGTTTCATTTTTATTTATTCTGCATTTTTTAACTACATGCACCGTATTTCTGTGCCTCAGCGCTTGCTCCTCTCCCCACCCCTCCTTTCCCTCGGAGCAGGTGCTTTTATCACCATTCACCATTCAAAACGTGAATCACTACGTTTAATGTCCTCACATCGGTAGCAACGTGTGCCTGTTAAAGTCAATAGGAGAGTTACTAGCTGTGTTTCATGCTCTTTTGTTTTTAACAACATAGAATCAGTGGCGCTTCGGTGGGCTGCTGCCTTGCATTGATTCAGGTGCGCACTTTTAAGGGTCATTTTAAAGAATTTGTAACATCAGGGGCTTCATCTCAGATCTGCCAGTACCCCTGTTCCCTTTATAGAAGCCTTTTACAGTATTTAGTTATGCATTTTCCCCACTGTTTATCCGTCGCACGCAGCGCACCAACGGGGGTAAAATCCGCCCACCGCACCGCCACACCAACGAGAGCAATAGAAATTTGTCTGGTCAGCGCGGCAACTGACTGAGAAACCTGTCGCTGTGAAAGGTGATGAGAATGTTATAAACTGTAACAGTCTAGAAGTGCATTGAGCTGAAAAGAGGGAGACATCAGCAGCTGGATCGTGCGTAAAGACGCAGCCTGAACCTCTGTGTGCTTCAGTGTTGCTGCTGAGGGGAAATTGTTGACCATAATCCCCCCGCCCCCAAAATTAGCATAATCTCACTCTTAACTTTTGATCAAAGTTGAGAGGTCTGATTATTACACACCATGCCATATCACATGACACTACTATTTTGGGAATAATTACACACAGAGAATACATTCAAACAATATTTTATTATACACATATGTGTATACATAATTTATGTAGACAAATGATTTCGTCCTACACCTTTTGTGAAGTCATTCCAAAGAGCCATAATAGACAAAAAAATCAATGCATCACACGTTTTAAGATACAGCTGGCTGTGATTATACACCTAGCCAGTAGGTGGTTTCGTGTGCACATGAAGCTCCAAGAAATGAACCCTTTCTCGAACCAGTTGGCTCAAGTGGTTCAATGCCTCATGAGGCTTCATCTCACCATCACTAGTTGGAACCATCCAGAATGCTGAGAATGACTACACCATTCCAGCAACAGGAAAATAATCACAGCTGTAGCTGTGAACATGCCATTAAAAGCTTCAACTGCAGGTTTGAAAATCATTCACCAACTAACTTGTCTGCATCTCACTCTGACACAAAGTTTATGAGAAGAAGAGGAAGGCCTCAGTATAAAGAAATAAGACCAGAGTGGATTTGGGAGATTTTTTTCATGTGATTCCCCCTGAGAAGCAGAGGAGCAAGGTAAGACGGTATTGAGCATGCGCAGTTATTCAAAAAGGGACTTGGGGAATCTTCCAGAGTGGAGATGCAAACGGTCCCTCCTAATTTAAAAAAGAAAAGCAAGAAAGAAACTGGAGCGAATCAAAGATGTTGAAAATTAAGGAGAAAGAAATGGTTGGAGTAGAGAAAATGAGTACAGGATACAGCCTGTGAGCAAAATTAACCAAAGTATTTTACAGCTGTGTTTTAACTGCTGGACCGCCATCCTTTGCTGGAGGGGCCAAGGTCAGCGTGTTTACAGTCAGCCAGGCCGGAGGCAACACTGGACCGAGCAGCATGGCTGCAGCAGACTAGCAGAGGCTCCCTACATGGCCATGCGATCCCAGACTTGCCATATCTTATGGGTGTGTTTTGGATATGTTCAGGGCACACAGAACATTAAAGGTTACGCCATATGTATATAAATAATTACTCTGCTTTATTAATTAAAATGAATGTCAATCTATACTGACTGACCAGGAAAAGGAAAACATTACAGGAGAAAATCTGTGTCCAAACGATAGTATTTTAATATATATAGGCTACATCCTGTTTTTCTGTTGTGTTTCTACATTAATTATTTTACAAGCCTAAGGAAAATACAAATAAGTTGAGTTATTCCCTTACTCTGTTTTTGTGGACAGATGAGAAGGAGGAAAAAGAGCAGGAATCACCTTAAAAACAGTGGCAGGTGCAGGTGCAGGGGTGAGTTGGTAATAGGTGTTTGCATTGAATTATATTAAACCTCTTGAGATCCGAGGATTGCAGTCCAAACCAAGGCTTTTTGATATCTTTTAGCTAATAGGCTGAAAAGGCTGATTAATTTCAGGTCTAGCTTGTGTTTCAGCCAGCTGCACCGCGACACAGACACAGAAGCGAATGGCTGCGATTCTGTGACTAGGGCTTGTTTGTTGTGCTGAATGGTGGAGAGTTGAACATTGAGCTTGGCAGCCGAGGAACTGGGCGAGCTGTAGTCTTTTCCAAGGTTGTTAGGACTTCAGCTCAGCCTTTAAAACTATCAAACCAGAAGTCCTCTACCAGAAGCTCCCCCACCTGCAGTGCCAATGCATGAGAACCATCAGCACTGGTACTCCCTGGGGGTGTGTTATCTCCCCACTTTCCTTCTCTCTGTACTTTACAGTGGACCCGTCTGTGAAACTGATGAAGTATACAGATAACATCACTGTCTTGTCTGATTCATAATTGTGACGAGTCTGTAAACAAACAGGAAGTGGATTGGCTGGTCCACTGGTGCAATTAGAACCACTTGGAAGTCAACCCACTTAAGACTGGCGGACTTCCGGAGAACACTGCCACAGTCTCTCCTCACCATCTTCAACAATACTGTGTCTGCTGTGGATCACTTCCGGTTCCTAGGAACCACCCTTTCTTGGCACCTGGGTTGGTCCTCAAACATAGACACTGTTTGGTAAAAGACCCAGTAGAGACTATACATCATCTGGTAACAAATTCCAACCATCTAAAGGAGCTGCTGGTCATCGTCACGCTACAATTCCTCAGTTTGTTTTGTGTACATCCATTACTTTGTGGGTAGGCTCATTCACAAAACAGGACAGGTCCATACTACAACAAACAATTAGGTCTCCAGAGAGGATCATCTGAGCTGACCTTCTCTCCATCTAGGACTTCCTGACCCTGCACAGGTCTAGGGTCAGGAAATGGGCAGAAAACATCTCTGCAGACCCCACACCTTCTTCACACAAGCTGTTTAGAATTGTACCTTCAGGTGGACACTACAGAACACTATTTACAAAAATGAGTCATCACAGAAATTGTTTCTTTCCCTAGGCTGTCATTCTAATGAACACTTTACAGAGTGCCTTTATAGATCCCATTATTTGCACCTATGCAACCATGTCCTCCGCTTTGTAAAAAACATGTAAATGTTTACATAAAAAATATATATTTCAAATTTTTAGACTTTTTATATACTTATACTGGAAATGTCTTCCCTTAAAGCAAGTCGAAGTCAAATTATGTATGTGTCACAAATCTGGCAATTAAAACTCTGATTCTAATCCAGACCGAAAAAGTGTAAACTTTGTATACTAATGCAAGAGGTGATCCCAGCTTCTTTGCTGGCAACTTTGCCAGCGTCTTTATTGTTCTTCTTTTCTCCAACATTTAAGTTTCCTTTTAAGTTATTAAAACCATTTGCCAAAGGAATTTATTAACTAAGTGTATTATTGTATTTGTTTTTCCTTAAGACCATCCATCTATCCATCCTTCCTCTCCTTACCCTCCTTCTGAAGCAACATCCATTTCTCCCTCCCTCATTTGTCCCATCATATCTACTTCCATCAGCGGTCTGTTCGCTAATCAAACACCATCTGTCCCTTCATCCACAACCTGTCAGGAACAGCTGCCGGTCGCTCTCTTAACAACATTTTTAACAACCCTGTCGCATCTTCCACGGCCTGCCGCTCGCCACTTCCACAGGGCGGTCGTTGCCAGGGAGGGCCGACAACCCCCGTACGGGCATGTAGACACACATACAGCACGTATATGAATGGTTAGATAGATAAAATGCCAAATGATAGTTAAAACTGGAAAGAAAAAAGTCACCAACTTGAATTGGCCTCTTGCTGAACCCAAGAAAAAAAAAAAACGCTATAATCCATTAGGCAAAAAAATTTAAGATAAACAACTTCCAGACGAGGAACAATTATGGAAAGATAGACCCAAGAAGAGCAGAAATCTTAATAGCAATCAAGGGAAGAATCAGCTGCCTGCTCACAAAAAACAAAACAAAAACTGAAGCACAATTTCTTCACAATCACCACTCACACAGGAACATTATACTATTAGCATAAATGCACTGTTACAATTCAACCCCTCTCATACATGAACAGCAAATAAAATCCATGAGCTAAAAAACCTACTTGCGCTGCTGTTGCCATGAACATGCCAAGACATTTTCAAGTGTTATATCCTGAGGAACTTCCCTAACCAATCATTGGCCAGATGTTCAAGGGTGCTTCATTGCAATTTTCTGCTGGCAAACACAGAGAGAGAGCACCAAACTGACTGGTATCTGTGGCTCTATTTTTGATATGAGCTTTCATAAATGACTAAGTCAATCAGGCCTTTATTCTTGAATGGTTTGTATCTTTATGGATAGTGTCTGCACCCCACTGTCAAAGGGAGGAGGAGCTCTTTCTTTGAAGCCATCACGACTACATATCAGCAATGTTTCTCAAAGGCAACCCTTTTAGTTTAAAATGTAGCTGTGTTGTCCATTGATGCTAACACATATAGTTAACAATCAAAGTTAAGTTGTAATGATCTACAGTTGTTTGTGTTTTTGTTCATATTTTTGTATATTTAAATTCTATTTTGTGCCCACCGGTCTTGATTCCCCCCAGGTGATTAGTGGTTTGTTGATTATTCTCTTCTGGTTCTGGTTTTGATGTAGTTGATTACTTCCCTACACCATTTAAAGGTGACATAGCATGCAAAATCAACTTTTTTTAATTTAGTCTCTCCGGCAGCTGCATAGATATCTTTATATTCTTTTTGGGTCATGTTTTTCAAGCTGTTCAGTTTTAACAATTACATCATGGTATTTACTGTGGAGCTGCTAAACAAGGTCATAGACTTCCAGCTTACCAATTTTGCAAATCCACAGGTTTTATTTCGCGGAGTGGTTTTGTAGTCCATGCTGAAGGATGCTGAAGTTTAAGTGGATCAGACAAAATCTCTGGTTGTTCAATACACTGTCCCCAGCATACTACAAAAATGGTCAAATGGAGTAGAGCAACCTGAAGGGACAAGGAGTGTGAAGTACTTCCTTTTAGATTTAAAGAGACCACACTCAGTTGCTCTCAGACGCACCTCAAAGCAGGGTAACAATGGGAAACGAGTGTGTGAATTAACGAGGAATTCAGACCAAAATCATTACAGTTCCACTTTATTTAGACCACAGCTGAATTATTTTAATGTCAAAAGGAAGAACCGAAAACCATGCTATGTCCCGTTTTAAATTCCAGTTTCTGTTACTGCATTTGTGGATTGTTCTGTTGCTTTCTAACTGGCTCCAGTTTGTTTCGCTGAAGCTTTTATTAAAAAATGAACTGAATACTTTTCTTCCTCAATTCTGTCACAACTTGGGTCTGCAACACACACAAATCCTGACATAATTAGAGACCCAGTTCCCCCAGCTCGTATTGGCCGCACACCGCACTGCTCCGCTCACTTTCAAGTGTTTCATGAGAAGTTTTTTTCAGGGCCAGCCCAGGTTCTTGTGGTTGAGTGACCGCCCCAATTAATATCAAGAAATACAATTTTTATTATTTTCAAAACATGAACCATGCCTGAAGGTTAAAAAAATAAAAAGGACACTTCGGCTTCCTATACCCATATGCGCTGTATTAGATACGTGGATTTATCAAAGCTTTCTCTCATTTTATACTGATAGCTGTTAAGTTTTGTTTCTGAAGTGTTCATCCATCCACCTCATGTGGTACAAGGCAGCGGCTGACTGCCTTTCTCTGCTTCTGGCCCGTCTTTCTGTATAAAGCTCCCGTGGGTAGCAGTGAGTTGCTTTCGCAGCGGTGGCCACTAAAAGGAGCTCAAGCTCGGTCAAGCCTCACCCTCCCTCTGCTGAGAGAGCAGCACGCTGCCTGGTAGTAAGCATGCATTCAATTTGAAAAAATATCACTGCAGTTAAAAGTCTAAACTATTAACGTGTTCTCCTTGCTCCCGCCATGGCTGAGGCAAAAGATCTCATATAAAGCTTGAAATATTAACTGTGTCTGAAATCCCCCGGGCAAGGCAGCGGTTTTCTCTGGCAGCTCTGGCCACTCCAGGGAAGCTTGGTCAATGCTCTCACGCTCTCACCGCTGGCCACAGATTGGGAGTCCAGGCCTAATCAAACCGATAAAAATAATTTCACTGCGGTTAAAATCTTTTTTTATTAATGTGTTCTCCTCACTCCCACCATGGCTGAGGCAAAAGATCTAATATAAAGCTTTACATTTTTACTATGTGTCTGAAATCCCCCGGGCGAGACAGCGGTTTACTTCTGGGGTGTTGGCCACTACAGGGAAGCTTGAGCTTGGCAAGGTCTGACAGCTTGCACCGCTGAGACAGCCAGAAGAGTAAGCCCCAAAATAAAAATAATTTAACAGTGGTTCAAATCTTTTCTTATTAATACGGAAGCGTATTGCTGCCACTGGACAAAATATTTTTTTTGTTGCTTATCTTGTATAAACATGATAATTATCTTGTATAAACGTGATCTTATCTTGTATAAACATGATAATTATCTTGTATAAACGTGATAATTATCTTGTAAAAACGTGATAATTATCTTGTAAAAACGTGATAATTATCTTGTATAAACGTGATAAATATCTTGTATAAACATGATAATTATCTTGTATAAACGTGAAAATTATCTTGTAAAAACGTGATAACTTATCCAGATGGTGGCGCTAGTATGCTTTTAGTCTGACTCATTTAAGACGAAGAAGAAGCATGTGCGTCATCTACTCGAGAACTAAAATGGCAAATTTATGGGAATGGATCAAGTTTTACTTTATGCTCGCTAGTATCACCTTATTTTCAACGGAAATACGGAGACAGTGAGTGGCGGTTTTCCGTGCGAGAAGTCCGATACTGGCGAGTCAGCTGGATAGCGACTCGCCGACTAATTCGTACCAAATTACTCGTCTTTATGATTTCATGGAAGGCCGGGATCGTTTGTCCGGTTAGAGGCTGTCATGATAACGGGTGTAAACGAAAGGTTTATGTGGAGCAGGAGTGTTTTAATCATCAACCGCGTACAAGAGCTGTAGATACCAGGCGCCCTACTTTCTTCACCCCCAGCCGAAGAATGAGATATCCCTCCGCCTGTGGCTAAAAGTCGTAAATTTGAAGAAACCACCGAAACAATGGTGTGTTTGTTCTTTTAATTTCGTGGACAAAAGACCGATAGAAGACCACACGATGCCAGAAAAGTGGCCGGGCTACGAAGTTCCATTAAAATCTCCGTGGAGACGTCAAGAGGGCAGCAGACAGGTAAGCTTGTTCAATATTTCATTTGAAAACTAAATGCTTGGTTTGCATCTTAATATATAGTTTACAATCTAAACATTTAGCTGTGTAATTAAATATTTAGTTTGGAACGGTGACATTTATAAAATGTATAAAACCCATTTTTTCCTCTTATAGAACCCAAACTATTGCTGTTATATCTTGACTGTGTAACCTTACCAATGGTATCCCAGGTACTAGCATAGGCTGTTTGTAAAAACTAGAAGGAATGTGTGATATGAAAATTTGAATGAGTATGAGTAATGATGCAGGTGCTGCTCTATTAGCTTGGTGTTAACATAGTTTTAAGTAGTCTTGATGTGTTTTATGCTAAACTGATTGTGGTCTTGTTTTTGACAGATGACTGCCGCTGTGATGCAGAGGCTGACTGGACCGCTCCGTAATCAGTCACCTATGCAGAAAGATGCTGATACTACAAGCACCGAAGGATCACACCTAGGAGAAGAGAAGAACAGTGTATGTGGCAGGGAAAACACTGACTTCTCGAGTGCCTTTGTCCTGGTGATGAAGTGACGGCAGACAGAGGCTTTACCATCTGAGATCTGCTGTTTGAGAGGAGATTTAACCTTGTTCTACCAGCATTCAATCATAAAAGGAGGGCAGTTGTCTGATGAGGATGTAACTGCAGCAAGGAGGATTGCAAATGTCCACATACATGTGGAAAGAGTTATCAGGAGGCTCAGAGTTTTGACAATAATCCCCCAGACTGTAACTATCAACTTGGTAAATAAAATGGACAAAATCTTTCAAGTCTGTGCAGCCCCTTAGAACATGCAGGAGATCATCCACGAGGATGCTGATTGAGCAGAGAAGTTTACATGTCAAAAATATCCTGATTAGTTATATTCTACTGTAAATCAGTGCAATTATAATACACTAGAATGTGTTTTGGATTTCTGCTTTTAAATATTTCTTTTGTAGCACCTTGAGGTTTTACATTTTGGAATTACTTTTAAAACTTTTCAAGTATTGTATATCCTTAGTTTTAGACGATTTAAATGTTTACATATACATAAATTGTGTCCAACTAAATGTGTATTATTAAAGTTTCCAATCTATTTCACTTGCTAATGTAATTTGCATTCATTCACATTTAGATCAAGTGGATGTTGTCCTAAGCATATGTAAAGAACTAAAGTGTATCTTATGTACATAAACTGACAAAAAGATGATAATCTTATTGCGAATAAATACGCGGTCGATGATTAAAACACTCCTGCTCCACATAAACCTTTCGTTTACACCCATTATCATGACAGCCTCTAACCGGACAAACGATCGCGGCCTTCCATGAAATCATAAAGACGAGTAATTTGGTACGAATTAGCTGCGCGAGTCGCTGTCCAGCTGACTCGCCAGTAACAGGAAGTGATGTATCGGACGTCTCGCACGGAAAACCGCCACTCACTGTCTCCGTATTTCCGTTAAAAATAAGGTGATACTAGTGAGCATAAAGTAAAACTTGATCCATTCCCATAAATTTGCCATTTTAGTTCTCGAGTAGATGACGCACATGCTTCTTCTTCGTCTTAAATGAGTCAGACTAAAAGCATACTAGCGCCACCATCTGCATAAGTTATCACATTTTTACAAGATAATTTTCACGTTTATTCAAGATAATTATCATGTTTATACAAGATATTTATCACGTTTATACAAGATAATTATCACGTTTATACAAGATAATTTTCACGTTTATACAACATATTTATCATGTTTATACAAGATATTTATCACGTTTATACAAGATATTTATCACGTTTATACAAGATAATTATCACGTTTATACAAGATAATTTTCACGTTTTTACAAGATAATTATCACGTTTATACAAGATAATTATCATGTTTATACAAGATAATTATCACATTTTTACAAGATAATTATCACGTTTATACAAGATAAGATCACGTTTATACAAGATAATTATCATGTTTATACAAGATAAGCAACAAAAAAAATATTTTGTCCAGTGGCAGCAATACGCTTACGTATATTAATGTGTCCTCACCCCTGACAAAAGATCTCATATAAAGGTGTCAATATTCATATTTAGTCACAGAGTTAATTAACTCCATGACGGAAAAAAGCCATAAGTGTCAGAAACGAGAGACTGTGGACCCAGCATTCAGCCAGACGAGGGTAAAATAAAAGGTTTTTTTTAAACAAAAGGTTGGGAGCAGGAACCGGAATAAACAAGCAGGCAGAAATGAAGGGCAGGGCAAGACAAAGCTCGTGGTAGATAAACAGTCCAGGGTCGGTACACAAACGGGCAGACTGGCTAAATGAGGTCAGGCAGGCTCGGTGGTCAGATAACAAATCCAGGTCGGTACACAGGTGGGCAGGTAAAACAGGCAAGAATCAGGCAAGCTCAGAAAATCCAAAAACCAGTTAGGTCTGGTACACAGGTGTTGTGCAATTATACACTGTTTAAAGTTACTTGATGTTTCATAAATAACTCTCTGTCTGTTAAGTATTGTCTGGTGATGATCAGCTCTTAAGCTGATATCAAGACAACGGTTGAAAGGGATGAATTCGAGCACTAGCGATCTTTTAACAGCAAAACCTGCACACACATAGAATAAAGAGTGACAACTTCTTTTCAAGTCCAAGAATTTAATAACAGAAATAAAATGAACATCCAGAGAACATCACTATGTAATGCTGTTTACCTGAATTAACACAATATTTCGATTAATAAATCCTCTCTACTAGGCTAGTGAAACTTAACTAAACTATTAAGCAAAATGAAGATAAAAAGAAGCTAAGCTAAGGAACTATTTACATGCAAAAACAAAAAAAAGACAAACAAAAGTGGTTGATCATAATCAGATTAATTCAGTGAATCCCTGTTCACTACAGATCTGATTTCAAAAGCATGGAGTGGAGTTAAAACATCTGCCATGTATTTCAATCCATTCACAATGCAAAGCCCAAGTTAAACAAAATATTATTTGTTGAAATAATATTCTGAGGACTGTTTGTCCTGTAAAATCATTTAAACCCTTACGACCGAGTTTGTTAATGCGATTCTCCCTCCGGGCGCATGGGGTCGCTGCAGCAACTCGGTGGCTAAGAGGTTACAACATAAAGTTCCCAAAATTGCCTTGAAAACCGGCATTAATATACCATATTGATGCGGGAATAAGGCAGATAACACCATCGGAGGATGGCGGAGCAGAACAGTTACGCTTTATGCTTTAAAACTAACTCCCTTTTCAAATGTCCGAAACCGGATGTTAGCAAGGCTAATAGCATGTTTGGCTAGCGCGACCTACCGGTTAGCCCTTGGTTCTAAACACCACGGTTTACAAACATTTCCCAATAAACCTTTTTCTTCACCCTCAGACCGCTGCCCAACCTGTTGATGCCTCATGTGTGAGTTCTGTCCACTTTGGCCGTTCCAGGAAGAAGCGTTGAAGGAGGAAATGGTTGGCTCTTGGCAGGCTAGCGTTAGCCTTGCAGCAGCATGTGGCTAACGGCGTGGTCTGGATAGCTTGGAGGCCACGTTCTTTGACCGGGATGCAGTCCGATGAGCAGGGGTTTTCCTCAGCATACAGCCTTCAGCTCCATGGGTGTTCACTTCCCTGTACAGGATGAGGAAAAATACACAGAGCTATTTCGCATGCAGGGATCTTTGCTCCTGCATCTGATTGTGGGTTAAGACACCAACTTAGCTCTGTATTTGCCCAGACATGTTCGTCCGGATTCAGTCAGGTCCTCTGCTGAAGCAGGCAGTCGGGTCTAGCAGACCCTGGGTCAAGCGTGGCTGCTGCGGGAATCTCTCTCAGCTGCTGGCTGGTGTGTCGGTGAGGCCTGACCAGGCCTCATGGTCCAGGCATTCTTTCAGGCCTGTATATGGCTCCTGCAGGGCCTTCCGTCACATGGCTGTGAAGAAAGAAGACCCCCCTCCTTGGGAGCTGGTCATCTCTTGAGGAGCGTGTGGAGAAGTGGGAAGAAGTGGGGCCTTTGTCTGTGGAAGGAAAGTTTTATCACCAGCAGGGGACCCCCTGGTGAGCGAAGAAGGGACGAGCGAGAGAGGGGGAGAGAAAGGCTTCTCCTGCCCCCCCCCCCCCCCCCTTATCCTTTGCACCAGGAGTGGACTTTCTTTGTTGAATCATCCACTGTTCAGGATTAGATCTGTGTTACTATCATCATGGCATGTTATGGCACAACACAGGTTAACAAGCAGGATCAGGCAGGAAAAACAGGATCAGGGGTCAGGCTGGCTCAGAAGTCAAAAGGCAAATTGGGTCGGTATCAACAGAGCAAGCAGAACAGAATACGCTGGATAAGACTCGCCAATAGGCTTCAATTGATCTGGCATATTGCAGGGGGCAGAGGCAGGTATAAGTAGGGGAGTGAGCAGGTGAATGGAGTGAAACGAATTAGCGGAATGGGTGGAGCTAATCAGGGGAAGGGAAGTGACTGAAAGTAAACTGAAGCTGATTGGATGGTGACTGGAGAAGGGGAGTGACAGGGTGGTGACTAAGAGGTGAAAGAATGCTGGCAGGTGAACTGAATAAAGGCTGGTGACAGAAGTGATCGGAGCAGGCCAGAGGAACTGATAACATAAAACAAAGTACAAAATGAAACCACAATAAAACCCAAACAATTCCATAAACCAAAACTAATACGGAACCTAAACCTAAGACTAAACAGAACACACAACCATAACAAAACCCAAATCATGACAGTAAGAAGGACCGGTTTGTCCCTGGTACCTACAGCGGCTCTAGGGACCTCAAGCTCGGTCAATGCCTGCCAGAGCGGCAGAGCCTGCAGTCTGTGAGTCCCACAAAATCAAACCAATAAAAATAATTTCACTGCACTTAAATTTGTTTTTATTAACGTGTTCTCTTCACCCCTGCCATGGCTGACAAAAGATCTAATATAAAGGTTTAAATATTAACTCTGTCACTGAAAACAGCCTGAAGAAGGAGCGGTTTACTCCTGGCACCGGCAGCAACACTCTCACAGTTTCAAAGCAGACAGAGTTCAGACAGGATCTGCTTATTTTATTATTAGATGTGTGATCCAGGTATTTATCCTGGTGGATTACTTCTTAGAAATATCAGATAATCTTGAAGTTGGAGTATATGTGATTAGAATGGATTCCTCTTTGACTCACCGAGTCCATGATAATTACACAGTCCAACCATTTGAAAACATTTGGTGCTTGTTGCTTTAGCCACAGTCTAATAACATAATAATTATTTGACATAGTAAACACGTTCTTACTGTTGTATAAGCGTTACAATCCCAAACATCACCACATTTTTTTATTGGAATATTTTTTGTGATTGACTAACACAAACTACTGCTCGACTTTACTCATTTACATTTAAGTTTGTGGGTGTAACATGACAAAATGCGGAAAGGTTCTATTTTTTCCATGCATACTTTGTGTTTCTCCAATTCCTGTCTCTTTTTTTCTCTGCAACTTTATGTTTCATTTATAATTATGTATTTTTATCATTTACCATTTCTCGCAGAGGGGCGGGTGCTAAAGCAACACCCAGGAGGCATAGTCCCTCTTCCAGGCCTTTCTATGTTAGTGGAATCACTAAACCGGGCAAAAATAATCCGAGCAGGGAGGTGCCGAGTAAGGCGGGCAAAAATGGGTGGGCCAAGGGAACTGCGCCTTAGGTTAACATTTAAACCTACATATGAATTCACCCCATGAATTACTCTCCTGGGCTAGAACCAACATTCACACATTTTCCCAAAGTCACCACAGAAATTCAGCTCATATCCGGACAGCTCAATTAAAAGATTAGTCACAGATAAGTTTAGCATTGCCTCAAATACTAGAACTTTGTTCTATTTAAATGACATGGCTCTTCCAGCACAAAACAACCATGGAAACGTGCTACATCCATTTAGCAAACATGTAACAACCATTAAAGGGAAGTAAATATGATAAACAGTACAGTTTTTTTTCAAAGATTCAGGTATAAACTCATTAAAAATTATTGTTAGAGTACACCTACATCTGGGTGTCGCAAAAGTCAAGAATAAAATCAGGCTGTCAAAGAAAAAAACAAAGCAAAACAATAACAGAACAAATTGACAGAAAAGTTTTTCTACTATAAATCTTCGCCAAGGGAGACAACTTCAAAGACATCAGTGAGTTAAGTGTAGATCTTTGAGGTTATTGCATGAAAGTTTTATAACTACAGTGTATGAGCAGAAAATCTGAATAGATTAAATCAATGCTCTTAAACTTTTTGGTAATTGAAAGATGTTTTCCCTTTCAGCTTTGACATCCTCACAGCAGCTACAGGACACCATGTGATAGTAAAATTCAACCAAGCAGAGAGCAAGAGGACACATCTGGTGAGGTAATCAATGCAACCTCATGCAGAGCAAGCACAAGGTCTTGCATACACAATAATACATGATTATAGATAGACTCACTTCCAGCTTTTTGCTGGACATACCAACTGTAGAGAGAGTGTGTAAGCCACGTATCTCATATCCAATAGAGGGATCAAGTCTGTCAATAAGGCCCTTTCAGGAATGCCAGGGGTTCTTTCAGCTGACACATGGATAAAACACTCACATTTGTATAAACACATAAACTCATTTCCACTTAACATTTTGTCCTATTCTTTCTTATTACCAAACTCCAACATTTATCAATGGCTACTTTTCTGTCCTCTCTTTCTTTTTTTAAGTTTAGGAATAAAAGTTAAACCACAAATTTGGTTCTTGCATCATTTCATGGTTTGAAAGTAGAGCTAATTTATTCTAATATAGATGGAAGTGATGCTATGCCATTTGAAGTCAACTACACTTTTTTACCATTGTATTACATTCTGGCTACAAAATATGATCAAAACTAAAATTGTACAGAGAAAGATTATTATTTGAGGATCCTAATGAAAGATGACCACAGCAAATGATTAAACTTGACCTGATTTGGGTGAATGGGATGCTCCCATGCAGTGGTGTCTCTAGCATGATAAGTTAAGTGGGGCACAAAAACTCAAAACCTATCAGCAGCAACAAATCTTTTTGTGACGCATACAACCTGACTTTGATCAATATTAAATTAAACAGACAAATTAGCATAAACCAACACACTAGAAAATCCATTGTATATAAGCTAAATGTAATTTAATTTTATACGTAAAATTATAAATAAAGGCTCAGTCATAATGAACAGAAAAGATTCACATCACTCCTTCAATGAGCTAGCAAGGACAACCAACACTAGATTAATATTTGCTTTTAGTTTCCATTTTCCTGTTTTATTTTGTTTAAATTTTCCTACATTTTTGTCTGTTTTTTTTACTTTTATTCTGTTGTTATTTTCCAGTGTTTTAATCATGTAAAGAACTTTGCATTGTCCTTGTACTGAAATGTGCTATACAAATAAATTTGCCTTGTTAGATGACCACACTCTATCCGGCAGAATGTAAACGTAACGTGTGCAATTCAAGTATTTTGATTGGACGATCCGAGCCTGAGGCCAGAGAATTTGTGCCCCATGGCTGTGTACTGAGAGTGTATTGGGCATGTGCACTGCGATTTCAGATGTTCAGTATTTAAACAAACGTTGGTGGGCCGGCACCAATATCAAGGTGTCTCAGGAGGATTTAGCTGACTGAGCTTGTCAGTATTCTGGCAGACTTAGATATATAGACACAAATGTTTCTAATACCATTTTATTGGTAAAGGAATCGGCCTTTTTTACAATATTGCTCTATAAAGAATGATCATGTCCCACTGATTATTGTGAACATAGAGTTCCACAGAGACATCTGGTTGGGCCAGGCCCCACTGGCCCCAAATGCCGAGACGCCACAGCTGTCATCTTCTGGTAGTTGTACTTATTTTGAAAATCTAGGAATCTTTCTTTATGTGGACCCACAATCTATGGGGCATTATGCCAAGGTCAGGCCCTTGTGAGCTTGTAAGCAGGTGAGGGAAGTGGCCAAAGAATAATATTGTTCTGAGCAAATGAAATGTTACCTCAGCAGAAGTTAAGGAATATTTAGCTGGGGTGTGAGCTTAAGTTTTATAGTTATATTCACCTTCTAACACAGCTTCGACTTTGGAACCCAACTCTCAGAGAGGGTGGGGCTCTCACCTACCCTAAAATCATTTGTTTGTAAATAAGTAGTCTCCCTTAAGGTAGTTTTAGTAGTTGCGTCTGTTGACCTAGGAACTTTAATTGATATGTTTGGCTTCTTCCTCGGGGTGGACTGTGGCTCCTCCCCGGCCTTTCTTTTAAATGGTGTCATCATTGTAGACCACGTATCTGCTCTTCCGCTCCTCACGGGGATCTCATAAAAAAATTCTCCCAAATCCGCTCGGGTCTTGTTTTTTTCTACTGAGGTCTTCCTCTTCTTCTCATAAACTTGTACCCGGTTTGCTTCTTGTGACTCTCAGCCATTTTAAAAGTATACGGTGAGAGCAGCAGAGCTACAACGAAAAGCTAACACTGGAGCTGTTGTCTAAACTAATCACTAAGCTAACCGCTAAGCTAACCAGATACACAAACACTAGAAGTGTGCATGTGCAGCCAGCAACTAACAAGGAACGTGCACGCACACTGGCGTTACGTGAACGTGTCTGAGCTTGGCCTTCCACCAACAAAAGATGCCCTTTATGAACATTTCCGTAGGGCAAATTATCAGTCTGCAATCCATCGGCGTGCCCTCCAGCGGTATATCAACTCACCAGGCCCAGTTGGACATGGATGGCATATGCACTCAGATGAACTCCAGATAACTTGAATTACTTGTGACCCTGCTCCTGAATCAGTTATGAAGTCAGTCAATTGTAGCTGTATATCCAGTAAATGTGAAGATGCTCCTGTCTCAAAGCCAAGTTGTCCTGCACAGAGCTGTGTATGTGTGTCAGATGTATGAACATTGCTAACTCTGATGAAGATTTTGTGGTTGATGAAGATGAATCTGATTATAGTGAAAGTAATTTTGATGAATAATTTTGTATGACGCAATATGTGATTCTACCTCCATGGTTTATCTGTACTTATATATACACATGCAATGGGAGAGTCATGTGACAAGTTTAGCTGTAAGGTGGCAGTATTGAACTCGCTCTAATTTCCATTAATTATTTTGTCTTTAGAATTATTGATCTTTCGAGAGTGTTTAGTTTGCTAGGTTTTATAGAATACGTTTGAACATATATAACTGTCATGCTGCAGCCTTGCTTGCTGCACCATGGACATTTCAGGGCACTATTCACCCTCCATACATCCCAGTCTCTTCTCCACCTCAGTAATCATCTACACCTGTCAGCCTCTAATCAAGCCAGAACTCATCTCACCTGTCATCCTCTCTATTTAAGCTGCCTGCATTCAGTCCTTCCTCGTCGGTTCATTCTGTTGGTTTCTGTTTTCTCTTATTTGATTTTGCTCATTGCTGCTCACTTCATCTGGTTCTCGTTCAGCCTGAGTTCTCCACCTGTCTGCTGTGATTCTGGTCCTGCTCTCACTCCAGTCGTGCAAGTATTCATCCAGTCGTGCTGCTGATCAAGCCTGGTTTCCAAGTCTCCATTCTGTCGTGCTGCTTGTCAAGTCTCCATCCAAGTCTCCAGACTGTCGTGCTGCTTGTCAAGTCTCCATCCAAGTCTCCATTCTGTCGTGCTGCTGGTCAAGTCTCCATCCAAGTCTCCATTCTGTCGTGCTGCTGGTCAAGTCTCCATCCAAGTCTCCATTCTGTCGTGCCACTGGTCTAGCCTGGTTCCAAGTCTCAGTTCTGCTGTGCTTCTGGTTATGCTGCCTACGTGCTCTGGGTTCATCCTGCTTGCCAGCTCCAGCCATTAACTGCTTGCTGATCCAGCCTGGTTCTGTCTCTCTGGTCTCCTGCTTCCACTACTCATCATTCAATAAAACTCACAAACTAAGCTCTGTGTGTGGTTCAGTTCGGGTTCAGTACACAAATCATGACAGAACGAACTGACCACAAGAACCCGACACCCACACAGAGCTTTGGTGCTGGAGCCAGCAACATGGATCCTGCTCCGCTCTCGGACAACAGCGCAGCGGGGCAGGTCCTATTGGAAACCACCCTGCACCTAATGGAGGAGTTCCGGGAGGTCATTCAGGCCGCCGCACTCAACCCACCTTGGAGACGGGTGAGTGCTCTGGCTCAAGTGCGGGGTCTGCTGGAGAGCAAGACTGAGCTCCTTCCGTTCCTCAAATCCTCGGGGCTGTTCGAGGAGCTCAGCTGGAACGAGCAGGAAGCATTCGCTCAGCTATATGGCAGGCCGCCTCCTCCCAGACCTTCGTCCTTCACCAGGACTGCTTCCAGTGCAGATTCAATCTCAGCTGTGACTCTCGTCCCACCCACGAGCCTGTCAACCTTGGCTGCCATCTCCACTGAAGCAGCTTCCCCCACTCCAGATTCTGCCGCGGCGCCTGTCGCTGATGCGGCTCTCGCTGTTGTCTCCACCACTGTCGTCTCCGCTGATTCTGGTCCCACGTCCCCATCGCTAGCAGCAGCCACTCTCTCACCGCCCGGCTCCTCTCGACGCAGACGTCGGACTCGTCGATGCCGGAACTCAACCACTGTTCAACCTGAGGCTCAGCTGGTAAGCACGGCTGCGATCCCTCCGCTTGGAGCTGACGTCACCTCCATGTTCCTGGTGAGTCAATCTGACGGCGTCGCGGATGCCCCAGCGAGCCAGAGCAGAAGCCATGCTGTTACCTGTCATCTCAGTCACCACATCCACGACACCCAGCTGGCTCCTCGGGTGAAGCCTTCAGCCGCTGCTCGGAGGTCCTCGGCTCGTTCGGCCAAAGCGCCTCGGGTCCATGAGACACAGTTGTGGGACTTCTTTTACGGGGATAGGGATGACCTGATTCCCTATCGGCCCACACCAACGTCAGAGGCTGAGGTTTCCGTAACCCCACCACCGGCTTCATCTGAGGACCCAGTTCCTGCTCAGCCCGCAGCCAAGGACCCAGTTCCTGCTCAGCCCGCAGCCAAGGACCCAGTTCCTGCTCAGCCCGCAGCCAAGGACCCAGTTCCTGCTCAGCCCGCAGCCAAGGACCCAGTTCCTGCTCAGCCCGCAGCCAAGGACCCAGTTCCTGCTCAGCCCGCAGCCAAGGACCCAGTTCCTGCTCAGCCCGCAGCCAAGGACCCAGTTCCTGCTCAGCCCGCAGCCAAGGACCCAGTTCCTGCTCAGCCCCCAGCCAAGGACCCAGTTCCTGCTCAGCCCCCAGCCAAGGACCCAGTTCCCAGTCCAGTGTCCAACGCGGGTGATGAGCACGCCAGTCTGATGTCCGACGCGGGTGATGAGCACGCCAGTCTGATGTCCGACACGGGTGATGAGCACGCCAGTCTGATGTCCGACACGGGTTATGAGCACGCCAGTCCAGTGTCCATCGCGGAGACCCAGGAGGGTCCGCCGCCTATCATCGTTGATGCAGGGACCTAGGAGGGTCCACAGCCTGTGAAAGATGCGGAGACCCAGGAGGGTCTGCCGCCCGCCGTTGATGCGGAGACCCAGGAGGGTCTGCCGCCCGCCGTTGATGCGGAGACCCAGGAGGGTCTGCCGCCCGCCGTTGATGCGGAGACCCAGGCAGGTCCACCGTCCGCCGTCGACGCGGGGACCCAGGCGAGTCCACCACCTGCCAGAGATGCGGAGACCCAGGAGGGTCCGCTGTCTCATGAACTCTGTAGCCCGGGGCCTCCTGAAGCCTGCAGCCCGGGGCCTCCTGTAGCCTGCAGCCCGGGGCCTCCTGTAGCCTGCAGCCCGGGGCCTCCTGTAGCCTGCAGCCCGGGGCCTCCTGAAGCCTGCAGCCCGGGGCCTCCTGAAGCCTGCAGCCCGGGGCCTCCTGTAGCCTGCAGCCCATGGCCTCCTGTAGCCTGCAGCCCGGGGCCTCCTGTAGCCTGCAGCCCGGGGCCTCCTGTAGCCTGCAGCCCGTGGCCTCTTGTAGCCTGTAGCCCGTGGCCTCCTGTAGCCTGCAGCCCGGGGCCTCCTGTAGCCTGCAGCCCGTGGCCTCCTGTAGCCTGCAGCCCGTGGCCTCCTGTAGCCTGCAGCCCGTGGCCTCTTGTAGCCTGTAGCCCGTGGCCTCTTGTAGCCTGTAGCCCGTGGCCTCTTGTAGCCTGTAGCCCATGGCCTCTTGTAGCCTGTAGCCCGTGGCCTCTTGTAGCCTGCAGCCCGTGGCCTCTTGTAGCCTGTAGCCCGTGGCCTCTTGTAGCCTGTAGCCCGTGGCCTCTTGTAGCCTGTAGCCCGTGGCCTCTTGTAGCATGTAGCCCGGAGGCGTTTCCCGAAGCCCGTAGCCAGGCGTTTCCCGAAGCCGCTAGCTTGGGTACTCCTGTAGCTTTCAGCTCGAGTTCTCCTGTAGCTTTTAGCTCGAGTTCTCCTGAAGTTTGTAGCCTGATCCCATCCGAGTTTCTTAGTCTGATCCCGGGGCCGACCCCTGTAGCCTCTAGTTCCGTGACCCTTGTAGCCTCTGGTCCTGTGACCCCTGCAGCCTCTAGTCCCGTGACCCCTGTAGCCTCTAGTCCCGTGACCCCTGTAGCCTCTAGTCCCGTGACCCCTGTAGCCTCTAGTCCCGCGACGTCTGTAGCCTCTAGTCCCGCGACGTCTGTAGCCTCTAGTCCCGCGACGTCTGTAGCCTCTAGTCCCGCGACGTCCGTAGCCTCTAGTCCCGCGACGTCCGTAGCCTCTAGTCCCGCGACGTCTGTAGCCTCTAGTCCCGCGACGTCCGTAGCCTCTAGTCCCACGACGTCTGTAGCCTCTAGTCCCGCGACGTCTGTAGCCTCTAGTCCCGCGACGTCTGTAGCCTCTAGTCCCGCGACGTCTGTAGCCTCTAGTCCCGCGACGTCCGTAGCCTCTAGTCCCGCGACGTCCGTAGCCTCTAGTCCCACGACGTCCGTAGCCAGCAGCCATGCTCCGCTCTTAGTTGGTAGCTGTCATTCCTCCAGGGTGCTCATCCACCGCTGGCCACTCCAGATCAAGCCGCTTTATTCAGGTCGCTCTCCGTGACGCCCCTGTCTAGCTTTGCCTCGTCGGGGTCGCCCACCGCGACGCCCCTGTCTAGCTTTGCCTCGTCGAGTTCGCCCACCGCGACGCCCCTGTCTAGCTTTGCCTCGTCGGGGTTGCCCACCGCGATACCGACCTAAGACTTTGCTGGTTCGCCGTCGGGGTCGCCCTCCGCGACGCCCGTTTCTGACTCGGCTGTTCCGCCGCCGGGGTCGCCCACCAAGGGCCTTTCCTGATTATCAAGTGTCTTCCTTTGTTCGCCCCGTTGGGGTAGATTTGTGTTTTTGGTTTTTTGTTAGAGACTCTAGCCCACCGTCCTATGCCTCCCTCCGCCCACCCTGGGTGGGTTGTTTTTGTTTTTGTTTTGTTAGAGACTCTAGCCCACCGTCCAGTACCTCCCTCCGCCCACCCTGGATGGGTCGTTTTTTTTTGTTGGACTTGGAGTTTTATTTTTGTGGTCTGTTCCTTTTGGCCGTCTGGAAGCCGGCCTTAAGGGGGGGGTGATGTCATGCTGCAGCCTTGCTTGCTGCACCATGGACATTTCAGGGCACTATTCACCCTCCATACATCCCAGTCTCTTCTCCACCTCAGTAATCATCTACACCTGTCAGCCTCTAATCAAGCCAGAACTCATCTCACCTGTCATCCTCTCTATTTAAGCTGCCTGCATTCAGTCCTTCCTCGTCGGTTCGTTCTGTTGGTTTCTGTTTTCTCTTGTTTGATTTTGCTCATTGCTGCTCACTTCATCTGGTTCTCGTTCAGCCTGAGTTCTCCACCTGTCTGCTGTGATTCTGGTCCTGCTCTCACTCCAGTCGTGCAAGTATTCATCCAGTCGTGCTGCTGATCAAGCCTGGTTTCCAAGTCTCCATTCTGTCGTGCTGCTTGTCAAGTCTCCATCCAAGTCTCCAGACTGTCGTGCTGCTTGTCAAGTCTCCATCCAAGTCTCCAGACTGTCGTGCTGCTTGTCAAGTCTCCATCCAAGTCTCCATTCTGTCGTGCTGCTGGTCAAGTCTCCATCCAAGTCTCCATTCTGTCGTGCCACTGGTCTAGCCTGGTTCCAAGTCTCAGTTCTGCTGTGCTTCTGGTTATGCTGCCTACGTGCTCTGGGTTCATCCTGCTTGCCAGCTCCAGCCATTAACTGCTTGCTGATCCAGCCTGGTTCTGTCTCTCTGGTCTCCTGCTTCCACTACTCGTCATTCAATAAAACTCACAAACTAAGCTCTGTGTGTGGTTCAGTTCGGGTTCAGTACACAAATCATGACAATAACATTGTTTTTGTCAAGCACAACCAATTGGAAATTCATAGTCATTCAAAGAAAGGTGTCTCTCTCTCATCTCTATGCATTTGCCCCACCTGTTATATGAAGATTGACTTACCTGTGGCTCTCTCTTTTATCAAAACTTGTCATATGACTCTCCCATTCAATTTGTATCATCTGTTTATAAACATTTATACAGTAATTGATTTAGCTGCATTTCAAGACACACATGATGGTATAATTTTGGCCAGTTGTAAACTGGCATACTTTAGTAAATTTTTAATAACTGTATGACGCGTATGTTTATCTATATAGTAGGGTCAAGTATTATTCGAATGATATATATTTATAACATTACAAATATGTGAATCGTTTCATGGTTCTTCGAAAATCATTATGAAGGTGTTTCTTATCAATCTTATTAGATAGATGATTGGATGGGGAAATTATATATTTTTCTAAACTATCAAAATTCTTGGTGTCCAGGGCCTGTTTCATAAAGAGGTCTAATCTTTTAGCCTACTAAGTTGCCATGGGTGAAAATGCCCAACTATGGTGTTTCCGTTGTCAACTTAGTAGGCTAAAAGATTAGACCTCTTTATGAACCAGAAATAATGTAGTTATGATATACACTGTCCCGGCCTTATCAGCATTAATATGGGTGCCCTGTTGTATTTTTGATTTACTTGAAATTATTAGATATTTGCTTAATAAAGTTTATTTATGATATCTTTGAATTATTACTTATCATTTCAAATGATTTGGGGCAATTTCTGAGGTGTAAGATGGCAAAAATTGAGATACTTGCCAATAAATTAGTTGAATTTGAATTAGAAATCAGTTAACTTTTTGAATCACTACTTTCTCATGAATTGCAAGGAATTTTATGGAGAACCTTTAGGATATGATAATATGGATATTTTACAATAGAAATCTGTTAACAAAGTAGTTCCCCTTGTACTGGAACGAAAATGACTTTCTAGCCATAACTTCGCTCTTAGCTGATGGCCTATTTGTCCTGTTTGTCTCTGTGTTGCCCTGCAATAGACTGGCGACCTGTCCGGGGTGTACCCTGCCTCTCGCCCTTTGACAGCTTGAGATAGGCACCGGCACCCCTCACGACCCCACAAGGCATAGATGTGTTAGAAAATGGATGGATGGATGATATTGAATTAATATAATTCATACAAAGACAAATCATGAAAAAAGCAAACATTAAAAACATTTGGACTACAAAGCGGAACTAATGATGTTTCAGTAAAACAGTTTAACTAGAACAGTCGAAGGCAATCCTAAACAAATGTGTTTTTAATCTTGATTTAAAGGAACTCAGGCTTTCCGCACTTTTACAGTTTTCTGGAAGATTGTTCCAGATCAGGAGCATAGGAACTAAATGCTGCTATTCCGTTTTTGGTTCTGTTTCTAGGTATGCGGAGTAGGCTGGAGCCAGATGACCTTAGTGGTCTGGATGGTTGATACACTGATAACAAGTGTGTGATGTATTTAGGTGCTAAGCCATTCAGGGATTTATAGACTAACAGAAGTATTTTAAAGTCTATTCTCTGAGATACAGGGAGCCAGTGTAAGGACTTTAGAACTGGGGTGATGTGCTCTACTTTCTTAGTCTTAGTGAGGACACGGGCAGCAGCGTTCTGCAGCTGTCTGATCCACTTTTTAGGCAGACCTGTGAAAACACCGTTGCAATAATCAATTTGACTGAAAATAAACGCATGGATTAGTTTTTCCAGATCCTGCTGAGAGATTAGTCCTTTAATCCTGGAAATGTTCTTCAGGTTATAGACGGCCGACCTTGTAATTGTCCTTAGATGCTTTTGGAGGTTCAGGTCTGAGTCCATCACTACTGCCAGATTTCGGGCCTCATCAGTTGTTCCTAGCTGAAGCAGCTGAAGCTGTGTGCTAACTTTTGATCTCTCCTCTATTGGTCCAAAGATTATTACTTCAGTTTTGTTTTTATTCAATTGAGGAAAATTTTGGCACATCCATGCATTGATTTCTTCTAGGCATTTACTCAGTGCTTGAACTGCTCCATAGTCACCTGGTGACATGGTGATGTAGAGCTGTGTGTCGTCTGCATAGTTATGGTAGCTGATGTTGTTGTTTTTTATGATCTGAGCTAGAGGGAGCATGTAGATATTGAAGAGGAGGGGACCCAGGATGGACCCTTGGGGAACCCGACATGTGATTTTTGTCATCTCTGATGTAAAGTTATCTACTGACACTAAAAAGTCCCTGTCCTTTAAGTAGGATTTAAACCAGTGGAGAGCTGTACCAGAAAGGCCGACCCAGTTCTCCAGGCGTTCTAACAGAATGGAGTGATCGACAGTATCGAATGCTGCACTGAGGTTCAATAGTACCAGCACTGTGGTTCTTCCACAGTCTGTATTCATATGGATGTCATTAAATACCTTGATAAGGGCGTCTCTGTACTGTGGTGAGCACGGAAACCTGACTGGAAAACGTCAAAGTGGCTGGTCATTGTTAAGAAGGTGTTTAATTGTTGAAATACATTTTTTTCAATAATCTTACTGATAAAGGGGAAGTTTGAGATGGGCCTATATTTCTGGAATATTAGTTTGTCTAAATTGTTCTTTTACAGCAAAGGTTTGATAATTGCTGTTTTTAGGGACTGGGGGAAAACACCTGACAGAAGGGACGTGTTTATTATCTGAGTCAAATCAGACGCTATGACAGGCAAAACTTTCTTAAAGAAAATGTGGGTAGAACATCAAGGCAGCAGGAGGAGGAACTTAGCTGCTGAATGATCTCCTCTAAGCTTTTGTAGTTTATTTGGCTGAATTGGGACATTTTGTCAAGATAAGTTCCAGTTGGATACAGCTTTAGTTCTGGAGTTGATATGGACATACAGACTGATCCTCTAATCTTTAGGATTTTCTCAGTAAAGAAGTTAGCAAATTCATTACAGGCCCTGGTGGAATGGAGTTCAGAAGCCACGGACACAGGAGGATTTGTTAACCTGTCGACTGTGGCAAATAAGGCACGAGCATTATTAATGTTTTTGTTCATGATCTCAGAGAACAAATATTCTCTTGCATTTTTCAGTTGTAAGTTATACCTGTAAAGTCTCTCTTTATAGATGTCATAGTGAACCTGGGGTCTCGTCTTTCTCCACTTTCGTTCAGCTTTTCGACACTCCCTTTTTTCACTTTCACTTCTGCTGAAGCACTTCTCCAAAGAGATTTTTTCTTCCCAGAAACAACCTTCACTTTAACTGGAGCAATGCAGTCAATGATGTCTGAGACTTCAGAATTAAAGTTATCTACTAGCTCATCTACTGAGTTGCAGCCCAAGGTTGAAGTAGCAGAGTAAGCTTGAATAAAAGTTTCCGTGGCATTTTCCTTAAAGGTGCGTTTTCTTATGATGTCCCTTTGGCTAAATGAGTCACTGGAAATTATGCTTTCAAAGGTAACAGAAAAGTGATCAGATAGGGCAACATCAGTTACATTGACCTTAGAAATCTTTAGACCTTTGGTGATGATCAAGTCTAAAATATGTCCCTGTTTGTGCGTTGGCTGTTTAACATGCTGAGTTAAACCAAAGTTTCTAAGTGTGTCACACAGTTCTTTTGCACTTCTGTCTTCAGGGTTGTCAACGGGAAAGTTGAAGTCTCCCACAATAATTAAACAGTCATAATCAACGCATATCACAGACAGGAGATCACTAAAATCATTAAAAAGGTTTGATGTGGACTTAGGAGACCTGTAAACATTCAGATACATAGTTCGTACCGGGCTCTTTACCTGGAGAGCCAAATGTTCAAAAGAGTCAAATTTTCCCCAAAACACCTTTTTACACTTTAGTGAATCATTAAACAATGTTGCCACTCCTCCACCTTTCCTTTGCTGTCTGCTCTCACAAAGAAAATTATAGTTTGGAGGAGTCGACTCCAACAGAATATGTGCTTCATTAAGTTCATGTAACCATGTTTCATATTCACCCAGTTTATAAGACTTAGTGCTTGATGTTGTCTCTGTGGCAGGTTGCATCTGACAGTTTATGACTTTTAAGTACGATTGATTATTCCTGTTTGTTATCCTTTTGCTTTTCTTATTTCTGCCACGTATCATCACAGATATTCCATAATCTCCGACAAAAGGCCCAAGCTGATGCTGGAAACTGTTATGCCTGATAAACTTGCTGCTAAGGCCCGGTGTGTATCACAGAGAAGTGATCTGGAGGTCCTGAGCACAGGCATGTTCCGTGATAGGTAGAGGAGGAGGATCTTGGGCTCTGCGGTCTTTGGAAGATGCTGGTTTAGTCACAGCAGAATGGCTATGTGGAGAGGATGTCAATTGTAGGCCAATCTTAAATACGTTGTTCATGTTGTGAGAAAATTCCAGAAAAGGAACTTCTGGGCTTTGTGGAGAAGAAGGGGAGGTGGGTGCAATCTGGACCGGTGTTCGTGACGATGGAGGTTTTTGGTCCTCTTTTTGTCCTGCTGAGATCTGGGATGAATCCTCCTGTAGCTCTGACAAAGCCTCTTTCTTTGTCATCCTTCTGGCCATCTTTATCTTGGCTTGTTCGGGCTGTACTGGGCTTATCATTTGTTTTGGCACTGGTTGAGCTTTGTTTTGGAACAAAGCTGATGTTGCATGGTTCACAGAATAGAAGATGTTTGAAATCAGCCGTTTTGCACCTGACCTATTTAGACGGAAACCATTGTCGCTGACCAGATGTCTCCTCTCCCAAAAGATGTTAAAGTTGTCTATGAAGGTTACAGCTGTTTGCATGTTTTTTTCCAGCCATTTGTTTAGCATCAGAATTCTGGAAAAAATCTCATCTCCACAATTAAGGGCACGTGAGGGCCGCTGAGAAACACCTTGACAGTAAGGCCATCAACTAGATTTAGCAGACGAATGTAATCCTCTTTCAATACTTCTGATTTTCTTATCCGGGTGGCGTCGCCCAGGGCAGCTTGTATTATGAGTTTTTCCAGGGTCGGGCGTTCTTTCAAGATCCTTGGAAGGATGTCTGATACATTAGACACCAGGGTATTGTTCAAAGGGCTATACATCAACACCTCTGTGTTTTTCTTGTTAAGAAATGTTTAATCCCACTTACAGATCCATTGCATAATATCAGGGTCCTTGGCCCTGTAAATTGTTTTTTCTCTGGTAGCTTAGAGCGAAGATTGTTGACATACCTTTAATTGTTGTCGTGATCCTCCTGGGTCTCATCTTGGAGTGGAGCGAATCTGTTTAGTAACGGAATTCCAACATTTCCAGCAGGTTTACTCCTATCATTTGTTTAGAGAACAGCCTGTTGTTGTTTCACTTTTCTTGGGACACTCTGTAGTATCGGCCAGCTTTCTTTGTCTAGGTTTGGGGTTTGTTGATCCTTTGGCCTTGCACCCAGAGTGGTCCAGGGATTCTCATTTTCCTCAGGGAACTGTTTGTTCACTGAGTTGCTGTGCTGGTGGTTACCATTCGGAATCACAGGCAGGGTTGTTTCATTTCCATATGCGGCATTTACATCATAATTCACTTCAAGTCGTCGGATTTTCAGCTCCATAATGGCTATTTTCTGTAGAAGCGTGTCAAAGTCCTCTGTGTTGAAGTGAGGCATCTTTTGAATCGGGTGGTTCTTCTCCATATCCACTTCATGTTGAATTATTTCCATAAGAGCGTTTTTCCTGAGAACTGACTCCTCTGGGGTGTTAAGAGGCATCTTGTGTGGATTAGCTGAAAACTAAAATAGTCCACATGGAAGGAAAAAATAAAAATCCATCCATTCATCCATCCATCATCTTCCGCTTATCCGGGGTCGGGTCGCTGGGGTAGCAGCTTCAGTAGGGAGGCCCAGACGTCCCTCTCCCCAGCCACTTGAGCCAGCTCCTCCGGGGGAATCCCAAGGCGTTCCCAGGCCAGCCGAGAAACATAGTCCCTCCAGCGTGTCCTGGGTCTTCCCCTGGGCCTCCTCCCGGTGGGAAGTGCCCGGAACACCTCACCAGGGAGGTGTCCAGGAGACATCCTAACCAGATGCCCAAGCCACCTCAACTGGCTCCTCTCGACGTGGAGGAGCAGCGGCTCTAATCTGAGTTCTCCCCGGATGACTGAGCTCCTCACCCTATCTCTAAGGGAGAGCCCAGATACACTACGGAGAAAACTCATTTCGGCCGCTTGTATCCGGGATCTCGTTCTTTCGGTCACGACCCAAAGCTCATGACCATAGATGAGGGTAGGAACGTAGAATGACCGGTAAATCGAGAGCTTCGACTTTTGGCTCAGCTCTCTCTTCACCACAACAGACTGGTACAGCGCCCGCTTCACAGCAGACGTCGCACCAATCCGCCTGTCGATCTCCCGCTCCATCTTCCCCTCATTCGTGTACAAGACCCCAAGATACTTAAACTCCTCCACTAGGGGTAACACATCCTCCCCAACCCGGAGAAGGCACTCTACCCTTTTCCAGCTCAAAACCATCGTCTCAGATTTGGAGGCACTGATTTTCATCCCATCTGCTTCGCACTCAGCTGCGAACCGCTCTAGTGAGAGCTGTAGATTACACCCTGATGAACCCAATAGAACCACGTCATCCGACAACAGCAGAGACGCAATCCTAAGGTCACCAAAACGGATCCCCTCAACACCTTGGCTGTGCCTAGAAATTCTGTCCATGAAAGTTATGAACAGAATCGGTGACAAAGGGCAACCTTGGCGGAGTCCAACTCTCCCCGGAAACGAGTCCGACTTACTGCCGGCTATGCGGACCAGACTCTGACACCAGTCATACAGAGACCTAACAGCCCTTGTTAAAGGGCCCGGTACTCCATACTCCCGGAGTACCCCCCATAGGACCCCTCGAGGGACACGGTCAAATGCCTTCTCCAGATCCACAAAGCATATGTAGACTGGTTGGGCAAACTCCCATGCACCCTCCAGGATCCTGCTGAGGGTGTAGAGCTGATCCAGTGTTCCACAGCCAGGACGAAAACCACACTGCTCTTCCTGAATCTGAGATTCGACTATCCGACGGACCCTCCTTTCCAGAACCCCAGAATAGACCTTACCAGGGAGGCTTAAGAGTGTGATTCCTCTGTAGTTGGAATACACCCTCTGGTCCCCCTTTTTAAATAGGGGGACCACCACCCCAGTTTGCCAATCCAGGGGAACTGCCCCCGATGTCCACGCAATGCTTCCCGAGTCGAGGTCAGCAGCACACCACCCCCACTATAAACAGTGTTGGTACTACACTGCTTCCCCCTCCTGAGACGCCAGATAGTGGACCAGAATCGCTTCGAAGCCGTACAGAAGTCTTTCTCCATGGCCTCTCCGAACTCTTCCCACGCCCGAGTTTTTGCTTTGGTGACCAGCCGAGCCGCCTGCCACTTTGACTGCTGGTACATATCAGCTGCTTCTGGAGTCCCACAGGCCAATAAAGCCCGATAGGACTCCTTCTTCAGCTTCTTCTGTAACCCCCAGTCGGTCGAGGCAGATGACCGTTCATACTGAGCCCGGTTCTGCTCGAGGTTTTTCCTTCCCGTTAATGGGGAGTTTTTCTTTCCAATGTCGCTTCATGCTTGCTCAGTATGAGGGATTGCTGCAAAGCCATGGACAATGCAGACGACTCTCCCTGTGGCTCTACGCTTCTCCAGGAGTGAATGCTGCTTGTCGGGACTTTGATGCAATCAACTGGTTCCCTTATATAGGAAATGTTTGACCAATCTGTATAATCTGACCCAGTCTGTATAATCTGATTGAATTTGACTTTAAGTGCCTTGAGATGACATGCTTCATGAATTGGCGCTATATAAATAAAAATTGAATTGAATTGACGGCTTCCCTCACTGCTGGTGTCCACCAGCGTGTTCGAGGGTTGCCGCCGCGACATGCACCGATCTTGCGGCCACAGCTCCGACTAGCCGCCTCAACAATAGAAGCGCGGAACATGGTCCACTCAGACTTAATGTTCCCCGCCTCCCTCGGGAGGTGTTCAAAGCTCTCCCGGAGGTGGGAGTTAAAGCTCACGGGGGACTCTGCCAGACATTCCCAGCAAACCCTCACAATACGTTTGGGCCTGCCAGGACTGACCGGCTTCCTCCCCCACCATCGGAGCCAGCTCACCACCAGGTAGTGGTCGATGGAGAGCTCTGCCCCTCTATTCACCCGAGTGTCCAAGACATGCGGCCGCAGGTCAGATGAAACGACAACAAAGTCGATCATTGAACTACGGCCTAGGGTGTCCTGGTGCCAAGAGCACATATGGACACCCTTATGCTTGAACATGATGTTCGTGATGGACAATCCATGAAGAGCACAGAAGTCCAAAAGAACACCACTCGAGTTGAGATTAGGTGTGCCATTCCTCCCAACCACACCTCTCCAGGTCTCACAAGTCCTCCAGAAGAACAAGGGAGTCCCCAGGAGGGACACTCTCCAGTACCCCCTCCAAGGACTCCAAAAAGGGTGGGTAATCCGAGCTGTGTTTGGCGCGTATGCACAAACAACAGTCAGAACCTGTCCCCCCACACGTATGTGGAGGGAGGCCACCCTCTCGTTCACCGGGGTGAGCCCCAACGTACAGGCACCGAGATAAGGGGCAACAAGTATGCCCACTCCAGCTCGGCGCCTCTCACCAGGGGAAACTCCAGAGTGGAAGAATGTCCAACCCCTCTCAAGGAAAATAAAAATCAAAAATAAATAAAATAAAATAAATAAAATAACTAAATCCAACTTTCTGGAGTTTTGACTTAGAGATAAAAAGGAGATAAAAAGTGAAAGGCAGGAAAATGCAAGCAAGCAGGGAGCAGAGAAAAAAGCGTCCGAGCAGGTCCTAGTGGTGATGAAGGTCGTCAAGCTTAAAGGGGCCAAGTCATGTACTATGACTTTACAAATTTCTACACTAGTAAGGCAAGGCAAGTTTATTTGTAAAGCACATTTAAGTAACAAGACAAGTGCTGTACACGAACATAACATAAAAAAGAAAACATTACAGAGGAAAGTACATTGCAGTGGAATTAGGCAGCAGGTTAAGATAAAAGACAGGTTTGAGTGCAAAATTCAACACTAACGTTCAAAGGCAACTCTTAACAAATAGAAGGAACTCATGGTTTCAGTACTTACAATCTTCTTGGAATTTTCTGGGAATCTACAGTAGCTCACTCTGGTTGCATACAAAGGTTTTCTGAATAAATTATAAAGGTTTTCTGAATAAAGGATCATGCTCTGTTGGATTATTATATTTTATTTCTGTGTTTTAAACTTTGTTTTGGCTCCAACTGTTAGTAAACAAAGAGCTTTTGTGTTTATTTACCATAACAAGACCACACGACCTGGGCTCCGTTACAGAAAGAATGGCCGATCTACCCTGAGTAGAAAGCAGCTACTCTGAGTAGTTCTACCTCATACTCAGGATTTTTGGTTTCAGAACAGGTGATATCAGTCAGGTAACTAAACTCAGCATCTAATCAACCCTGAGTTGAGCGTGAGCACAAGCATGAAAAAGCTCCCATCAATGGAATGCAGATAATGCGATTCACCATGGCAACGGCAGGAAATAAGAAGCCGCATTTTCCGCAATTGAAATTAGAAATCTTTAATGAAGGCATATGGAGAATATTACACCATAATTAACAAAAAGTAACAATGCTGTTGCTGCTGAAAAAGTGAGTTAGCAGCAAATAATTGCTGAAAAAGTCATTGCATGAGTGATATGAGTGATGTAGAATTAAAGCTAAATTCTCACACTACAATTATTCAACACCCAAAAAAGGGGGAGGGGGGCACATTGATTGCATTTCTAGGTTCAACCCGACAGGCATAAGGGACGTGACAATCAAGATGAAGTATGAAAATACAGTTTAATCAGGTAAGGTCCAGTTCTTAAATTTAACCTTAATTGGCTATATTCAGCATATGCAATTATGGGATGTGTGAGCTATTGAAACAACTAATATGTTCAGTCATCTTTTTATCCTTCTAAAAAAATAGTTAACACTGATTTTCTTGTAACTGAGTAACTAAACTACTAAGCAAAATTAAGATAAAAAGAAGATAAGGAACTACTGTATGTACGCACAAAAGAAACAAAAGGACAAATAAAGATAGTTGAAAAACATCATCAGAATGATTCAGTGAATCCTGGTTCACTGCAGATCCAAGTAAGAGAACTAAAGTTCATCTTAAAGAAAGTGGAATGAGATTAAATTTGCTTAACTAATTTAGAATAACATTTGGTATATGTTTCAACCCATTCACAATGCAAATCCTGAGACCAACAAAACATTATTTGAGAAAAAAACATTTTAAAGAATGATTTGCCCAGTGCTCGAATTGGTAATTTAGGATTAAACAACCAAGTTAATAACATCAACCAGAAATGACGTGTCGGGGTACTTCCTGTGGGCAATGTTTACATTATCTTGAGTTTAATCCTAACGTCAAGCAAGCACCTATGATTGACATTAATGTTCCATATTAAGGCTGTAATAACACTCATAGCACTATCAAATGATGGCAGAGTGAAATGAAAACAAGCATTATGTTTAAAACGAACTCTGTCTCATTTTTATCCGACCAGACATGGAAGTAGACATTTATTACTTTTGTTAAAAAGGCAAAAAAGAGAAGTGTTAACACGTTATTGTTCAGTTAGTGGGTTAAAACAGAAAAAAACACACAACTGTTCAAATAATACTGAATAAAATAGTAAAGTAGTTTTAAGTTATTGACCGTATTATTACACTGTTGCACAGTAATCTATGGGTTTGTCTATCAGTGTAGATCTATAACCTCATTGATGAATCAAGCTGAGTTTCATCAAGCCTATATGGTCTGACATTTTCCTCTCAGCTGCGACACTTGAAGCACACAGGGGTTCGCGTTCCGTTTTTACGCATAATCCAGCTGCTGATGTTTTCCCTCTTTTCAGCTCCATGCACTTCTACCCTGTTACAGTTTATAATCTTTGTCATCACCTTTCACTGTGACAGGTTTGTCATCTTGGTCTCCACGCTGACCAGACAAATCTCCTCTATGACTTACGTGAATTATGCAAGCCGAAGGCTGAGTTTAAAGTTGTTCTGTGAGCGTGTTTTGTTTGTGGTCGGAGTGGACGGAATAATGACTTTCTGCTTCGCTTTTAGCCTACTAATAGTCTTAAATGGGGAATCCTATAGGAAAATTAGCACTTTTTATGCATTGCAACCTCAAAATTGATGAGTATAGGCGCAGCTTTTCAAGCTCTGCGTCTCACTGGTTCCTAAGTGACTGTAGAAACACTTTTTTGGTAACGTCTGCTATCAGCATAATTTATAATGATGATACCGGTTTGAGGCGGTGAAGTGGGCAGAAAGGTGTGCTGCGAGCGAGGAATAAAAAGTGGGAAAAATGCATAAATAAAGACTGTAACGGGCTCATTTAGAAGGAAGAGGAGGAATGACGGGTCTGAGCTGAAGCCCCCGCTGTTACAAGTTCCTTAAAATTACCCTTAAAAGTGCGCACCTAAATTACATGTAACGTAATTCAAGCGCAAGGAGGTGTAGCAGCCCACCGAAGCACCACTACTTCTGCTTCGTTAAACAAAACAGCATGAAACGCAACTACTAACTCTCCTATTGACTTTAATTGGGACATTTTGCTACGGGTGGAAGGACACGTTTTGAAGGCTAGCTGCTGATAAAAGCCCCTGGCTCCGAGGGAAGGGAGTGGAGAGGGTCAGTAAGAGCATTGAGGCATAGAAACACAGTGCATATAGTTAAAAAATGCAGAATTAATAAGAATGAAACTTATAAATAGACTAAGTGGCTTTTTAGACGGTTTCTGGTTAGCAGAACTGTTTTCTGATCTAGCGTGCAGCCATGACTGGTTGCCTCCTGTGTTCTCAGTACCGGATGGTACTGGCTTACGTTCACCACTGGTTAAGACTAAAATTATATATAACTCTGATCGCTCTTCCTGCTCCTCTGTTAACACGAACTGCAGCAGGAATTACTGATGGCCACAAGCTGTGAAAGAAGCTGAAACAGCTCCGCAGAAGGCGGGGTTCAGACTGAGCTCTAGTTGACCGGACCTGTGAATGGATCATCCGCAGCCCAGATGGGCTTTGTTATTTTTATGCGTGAGAAATGCCATGTGATGCGTGTGAGCGTGTGAAGTCAGTGAAATGCGTGTGTCACACGGTCAATGCGTGAGAGTTGAGAGCTCTGGTTATCCGGGAAGCTAATAGTGCTATGTTAGTGGACATTCGACGCTAATTTAAAAAGACTTCAAGCCATATTTTGTCATAATGAGCGGACCGGACAACACAAACATTAATATCCCATTGATGTATAAAACCCTTATGGAAATAAAGGTTGTTATAACCGTAAAAACACACATACTACATCAGCAAAACTTGGTTTCCAGAATGCTAGCAGAGGCTATCCTATAACTCGGTCAAGCTTTAAAAACACAGTGAAAACACATTAAGTAAACCATTCTAAACTTTCCCTGTTTATTTCTCTACCAAACCTCACCCGTTGTCTCTGGTTGTGGCGACAGGTGTCCGGTTGCAGTGAATTAATCCAAGGTAAAGCTGGTTAACTCAGGAGCGAGCAGGCAGCTAGCTCGAAAGGGGAAAACAGCTGTTGTTTGGGAAACAAGGCCTGGCAAGCTGTACATGGCTCCGGGAGGGGTCGCAGCATGGCCTGTAAAGGGGGTCTCTGTATTTTCACTGCTGCTGCTTGTCCTGCCTACTCGGACGCTCTTTTCTCTGCTCCCTGCTTGCTTGCATTTTCCTCCCTTTTTATCTCCTTTTTATCTCTTAACCAAAACTACAGAAAGTTGGATTTAGTTATTTTATTTTATTTATTTTCTGTGATTTATTTTTGATTTTGATTTTTTCCCCGTGTGGACTATTTTAGTTTTCAGCTAATCCACACAAGATGCCTCTTTACAACAGCCCAGAGGAGGCAGTTCTCAGGAAAAATGCTCTTATGGAAAGAATTCAACATGAAGTGGATATGAAGAAGAACCACCCGATTCAAAGGATGCCTACCTTCACCACAATGGACTTTGACAAGCTTTTACAGAAGATAGCTGTTATGGAACTGAAAATCTGTCGACTCGAAGTGAATTATGATGTAAACGGCACGCATGGAAATGAAACAACCCTGCCTGTGATCCTGAATGGTGACCACCAGCCCAGCGACTCAGCGAACAAACAGTCCCCGGAGGAAAATGAGAATCCCTGGATCACTCTGGGTGCAAGACCAAAGGATCAACGAACCCCGCACCCAGACAAAGAAAACTGGCCGAGACTACAGAGAGATGTCCCAAGACAAATGAAACAACAACGGGCTGTTCTCAAAACAAATGATAGGAGTACACCTGCTGGAAATGCTGGAATTCCATTACGAAACAGATTCACTCCGCTCCAAAATGTGACCCAGGAGGATCACGACAACAATCAGAGGTATGTCAACGATTTTCGTTCTAAGACATCACAGAAAAGACATGCCACAGGGCCAAGGACCCTGATATTATGCAATGGATCTGTAAGGGGGATTAAACATTTCTGTAACAAGACAAACACAGAGGTGTTGATTTATAACCCTTCGAACTTTGGCCTGGTGTCTGAAATATCAGACAACCTTCTGAGGATCTTGAAAGAACGCCCGACCTTGGAAAAACTCATAATACAAGCTGAAGCCCTGGGCGACGTCACCCGGATAAGAAAATCAGAAGTATTGAAAGAGGATTACATTCGTTTGTTGAACTTTGTTCATGGCCTTAATGTCAAGGTTTTTCTTAGCGGGCCTCACGCGCCCGTTAACTGTGGAGACGAGATTTTTTTCAGAATTCTGATGCTAAGCAAATGGCTGGAAAAAACATGTATACAAACAACTGTAACCTTCATAGACAACTTTAACATCTTCTGGGAGAGGAGACATCTGTTCAACAGAGATGGTTTCTCTCTAAATAGGTCAGGTGCAAAACGGCTGATTTCAAACATCTTCTATTCTGTGAACCATACGCCATCAGCTTTGTTCCACAACAAAGTTCATCCAGTGCCAAAACAAATGATAAGCCCAGTGCAGCCCGAACAAGCCAAGATAAAGATGGCCAGAAAGATGACACAGAAAGAGGCTTCGTCAGAGCTACAGGAGGATCCATCCCAGATCTCAGCAGGACAAAAAGAGGACCAAGAACCTCCACGAACACCAGTCCAGACTTCACCCGCCTCCCCTTCTTCTCCACAAAGCCCAGAGGTTCCTTTTCTGGAATTTTCTCCCAACATGAACAAAGTATTTAAGATTGGCCTACAGATGACATCCTCT
This sequence comes from Fundulus diaphanus, assembly GCA_037039145.1. Lineage (NCBI taxonomy): Eukaryota > Metazoa > Chordata > Actinopteri > Cyprinodontiformes > Fundulidae > Fundulus > Fundulus diaphanus. Next base: position 7,348,699 of record CM073139.1, read on the forward strand.
CCACATACCCACAGCTCTGTGACTAAACCAGCATCTTCCAAAGGCTGCAGAGCCCCAGATCCTCCTCTACGTATCACGGAACATGCCTGTCCTCAAGACCTTCAGATTACTTCGCTGTGATGCACAGCGGGCCCTCGCTGCACGTTTATCAGACATGACAGTTCCCAGAATCAGCTTGGGTCTTTTGCCGGGGATTATGGAATATCTGTGATGATACGTGGCAGAAAAAAGAAAAACAAAAGGATAAACAGGAACAAATACTTGAAAGTCATAAACTGTCAGATGCAACCTGCCACAGAGACATCATCAACCACTAAGTCATATAAACTAGGTTTATTAAACATTAGATCTCTGTCAGGAAAATCCCTTTTAATTAATGACTTCATTATTGACAATAATCTTGATGTAATGTTTTTAACAGAAACATGGTTACATGAATCTAACGAAGCAGCTATTCTATTAGAGACAACTCCTCCAAACTACAATTTTCTCTGTGAGAGCAGACAGCAAAGGAAAGGTGGAGGAGTAGCAACATTGTTTAATGATTCACTAAAGTGTAAAAAGGTGTTTTTGGGGAAAATTTGACTCTTTTGAACATTTGGCTCTCCAGGTAAAGAGCCCGGTATGAACTATGTTTCTGAATGTTTACAGGCCTCCTAAGTCCACATCAAACCTTTTTAATGATTTTAGTGACCTCCTGTCTGTGATATGCGTTGATTATGACTGTTTAATTATTGTGGGAGACTTCAACTTTCACGTTGACAACCCTGAAGACAGAAGTGCAAAAGAACTGTGTGACACACTTAGAAACTTTAATTTAACTCAGCATGTTAAACAGCCAATACACAAGCAGGGACATATTTTAGACTTGATCATCACTAAAGGTCTAAACATTTCACAGGTCAATGTAACTGATGTTGCCTTATCCGATCACTTCTCCGTTACGTTTGAATGTATCATTACCAGTGACTCATTTAGCCAAAGGGACATCGTAAGAAAACGCACCTTTAAGGACAATGCCACAGAAACTTTTATTCAAGCTTACTCTGCTACCTCAACCTTGGGCTGCAACTCAGTAGATAAGCTAGCAGATAACTTTCAGTCTAAAGTCTCAGACATCATTAACTGCATTGCTCCAGTTAAAGTGAAGGTTTTTTCCGGGAAGAAAAAATCTCCTTGGAGAAATGCTCCAGCAGTTAGAGGTGAAAAAAGGGAATGTCGGAAAAGCTGAACGCAGGTGGAGAAAGAACAGACTCCAGGTTCACTACGACATTTATAAAGAGAGACTTTACAGATATAACTTACAACTGAAAAACGCAAGAGAATCTTTCTTCTCAGAGATCATCAAGAAAAACACTAATAATGCTCGTCTCTTATTTGCCACAGTCGACAGATTAACAAATCCTCCTGTGTCAGTGATTTCCGAACTCCACTCCACCAGGGCCTGCAATGAATTTGCTAACTTCTTTACTGAAAAAATCCAAAAGATTAGAGGATCAGTTTGTACATCCATACTAAGTTCAGTACCAAAGTTGTCTCCTACCAGAATTGATTTTGACCAAATGTCCCAATTCAGCCAAATAAACTCCAAAAGCTTAGAGCAGATCATTCAGCAGTTAAGTTCCTCCTCAAGCTGTCTTGATGTTCTCCCTACAGCTTTCTTTAAAAAAGTTTTACCTGGCATAGCGTCTGATTTGACTCAGATAATAAACGTGTCCCTTCTGTCAGGTGTTTTCCCCCAGTCCCTAAAAACAGCAATTATCAAACCACTGCTGAAAAAGAACAATTTAGACAAACTTCTACTCCAGAACTACAGGCCCATCTCAAACCTCCCCTTTATCAGTAAGATTATTGAAAAAGCTGTGTTTCAACAATTAAACACCTTCTTAACAACGACCAGCCGCTTTGACGTTTTCCAGTCTGGCTTCCGTGCTCACCACAGTAGAGACCGCCCTTATCAAGGTGTTTAATGACATCCATATAAATACAGACTGTGGAAGAACCACCGTGCTGGTTCTATTGGACCTCAGTGCAGCATTTGATACTGTCGATCACTCCATTCTGTTAGACCGTCTGGAAAACTGGGTCGGCCTCTCTGGTACAGCACTCCACTGGTTTAAATCCTACTTAAAGGACAGGGACTTTTTTGTGTCAGTAGGTAACTTTACATCCCAGACGACAAAAATCACATGTGGGGTTCCCCAAGGGTCCATTCTGGGTCACCTCCTCTTCAATATCTACATGCTCCCCCTAGCTCAGATAATAAAAAATAACAACATCAGCTACCATAACTATGCAGACGACACACAGCTTTACATCACCATGTCACCAGGTGACTATGAACCCATTCAAGCACTGAGTAAATGCCTTGAAGAAATCAATTCGTGGATGTGCCAAAATTTTCTTCAACTGAATAAAAACAAAACTGAAGTAATAAAATTTGGACCAATAGAGGAGAGATCAAAAGTTAGCACACTGCTTCAGCTAGGAACCACTTATCAGGCCCGAAATCTGGGAGTAGTGATGGACTCAGACCTGAACCTCCAAAAGCATCTAAAGACAGCTACAAGGTCGGCTTTCTATCACCTGAGGAACATTTCCAGGATTAAAGGACTAATGTCTCAGAAGGATCTGGAAAAACTAATCCATGCGTTTATATTTAGTAGAATTGATTACTGCAACGGTGTTTTCACAGGTCTTCCTAAAAAGTGGATCAGACAGCTGCAGCTGATCCAGAACGCTGCTGCCCGCGTCCTCACTAAGACTAAGAAAGTAGAGCACATCACCCCAGTTCTAAAGTCCTTTCACTGGCTCCCTGTATCTCAGAGAATAGACTTTAAAATACTTCTGTTAGTCTATAAATCCCTGAATGGCTTAGCACCTAAATACATCACAGACTTGTTATCAGTGTATCAACCATCCAGACCACTCAGGTCCTCTGGCTCCACCCTTCTCTGCATACCTAGAACCAGAACTAAACAAGGAGAAGCAGCATTTAGTTCCTATTCTCCACTTATCTGGAACAAACTTCCAGAAAACTGTAAAAGTGCTGAAAGCCTGAGTTCCTTTAAATCAAGATTAAAAACACATTTGTTTAAATTGTTCTAGTTAAACAGTTTTACTGTTTTTAATGTTCTTTTTTGTTACTACATTCTATCCCTACTTGCTTTTATTCTATTTTCTATCTACATTTTATTATTTTGCTATATCTTAATCATGTAAAGCACTTTGTATTGTCTTGTACTGAATTGTGCTATATAAATAAATTTGCCTTGCCTTGCCTTATTTTTAAAGCTTGATCGAGTTAAACCGAGACAAAACTCAACAGCTTTTCAGTGCTTCCCTCTCCGAGTTGGCAAATCACAGGCTTTCTTTTTCTGCTCACATCACAGTTCTATGCAACTCCACTCCTGCAGTACTACATCCTGAGTAGTGTCAAGAAAAACCAGCATGATAGGGAAAAAAAACTGCAGTCAAAAAGCTCGCAAAGTGGGTGGAGTGGAGTAGAGCACGACAAAGCAGAGTCCGTGGAAAAGCTCCATAAGGGAGTGCTGGGCAGAGGTGGGTTGAGTAGCCACCAATTGTACTCAAGTAATAGTAGCACTACTGAAAAATATTTTGATTCAAATAAAAGTAAAACGTAGCCAACCAAGAAATTACTGAAGAATAAAAAAAAATGTGGTAACAAGGCTACTCAAGTACTGAACAGCTAATTATAACATCTAGGGTGACCACCCGTCCCGCGTAGCGCGTGCGCGCACAGCGTTTGAAGCCCAATTCATGCGTCCCGCAAATTGAGACCGTGTCACGCATAATCAATGCTTTCTCAAAAAAAAGTTGGTCGCTCTATCCACCTTATTTTCGAACGCGGAAGTAACTATGGCCACAGCTTCAAACTATTCATGACTGAGAGGATGACATGAAGAAGTGCCTCATATAACGTACGAGGACATTTTAACCTGTCTTGTGTCGTCACTTGGCACGGACGGCTCTGCAGTGCGACTTTACTGAAGCGAACCTCCGTAGTGAAAAAGTTGAATCGGTGTTAATAAATATCAACATGGATAACCTGGTATTCATGGAGGCTGATGGCCGTTCAAGTCAAAACTAGTCCGACGTTCACGCTGCTGGATCCTGACTGCATCAACCGGCTCCACCGAGACGGCCGAAGCGCTCTGGTGCTGCGGCTCCAGGAGAAGCCTTCAGTCATGCAGCGGCGATCTTATGGAAGGTAGGCTGATGAATGGTCTGATTCAGAAACATCCTGGCTATTGGCTCGTTGTGATTAGATTGCTGGTCAGTTAATTTTGTAATGTTTTGGATTAAACTGATGTTATAAGTGGACATCTAAACATTCTGCCCACTTCATGTTTTGGCTTGAAAAAGTTTGAGTCCTAAAGGTGACCCCAAAGTCCTAAAGGTGTCCCCAGAACACTGAACAGTTTTTTTTTTCCTGCGCCTGCCTTTACCAACATCCAAGTTCACCATCCTTCCTCCCCCTTCTCGTTCTGTGAACCTCTGGAGTCGTGAGTTAAGACTTTTTTACAGTTCCTGTGGTGTAGAGCAACTACAATTCCTGTTAATCCTTTAATTTTAAATTATAATATATTTAAAGTGAATAAATTGTAATGAAATATAAATAAAATTAAATAGCTAAAGTAAATCGGAATTGGAAGTGCATCTGTTCATTGAATGTTCTAAGTATTATGAATCTTATGAATATACATTGGTTGGCCTATTCATGAGCATACATCAGCAATTACACATGTTTATGGGAATAGGGCATTATTAATATACCATGTAAGGTGGTATGTGCTAGAAATGTGTAAATCACTATCAGTGAGTCTGCCCGTGAGGTGGGGGCACCGCCGCGCCAAGCAGTGTCCCACTTTGTCCCTCAGAAACATACCCCTTGTCCCCCCTTGGGCTTATTAGCAGGTGGTCACCCTAATAACATCTAATTTAATATTTTAAAATACTATAAGACAGATAAAAATATAAAGTTATATACAAAAAAGTATATGTTTTTTTTTTTTTTTTTTTTACAAATAATAACATAATTTCAAAATAAATTCAGGCAAAAAAAAAACATCCATCCATTTTCTAACACGCCTATCCCTTCTGGGGTCGCGAGTGTTGCTGGTGCCTATCTCCAGCTGTCAATGGGCGAGAGGCGGGGTACACCCTGGACAGGTCGCCAGTCTATCGCAGGGCAAAAGAAACACTTTTCGAAATAATTTTTCAACATAAACCTTATGAAACCAATACTTACAGCAGTTAATGTACGTATATGCTGTATGTTAGAATAGTGCAAAGTACTTCCAATGACAATATCTACTGTTTACTGAATATTCACTTGACCTCCACATGGCTCAATGAGCTCAACAGAAAACAAGAAAAAGTGAAAAGTGAAAAGTAAAAAAGTACAGTGAAGTAAAACTACTCCGAAAAGTAGATGTTTGTTCAAAAAGCTACTCAAGTAAATGTAACCAGTTACTACCACCTCTGGTGTCCGGCCACCCCGCAAGACCTTGTTTAAATAGACATGACCCAAATTTCATGGCAATAGATGAGGGTAATAACCAATCTGTATATTAAGAGCTGTGCCTATTGGCTCAGCTCACGTATCCATTTGTTGATCTCTTTATTCAATTCAAATCAGTTAACTTCTAGAGTGCCAATTCACAACCCATGTCATCTCAAGGCACTTTCCAAAGTCAATTCCATCAAATCATAAACACAGATTGGTGACAGAGCAATCATGCAAAAAAAGAACACAGTAGCACTGATCAAGAAGAATTTTCTTTGTGACAGAAAAGTAAAAGGGTAATAGCAGTGCTATCTCCTTTAATACCTTCATCTTAGAGGGAAACATAACTAAACAGATAAACTCTGAGCCAGTTTAAGTTCAAGTCAAAATGATGAAAGAAAGCACAGGCAGTTAGTTGCAGTAAAAGCTCAACGAATAGCCATGTCTTAGAGAAAAACAGGGTTAAAGACTAAAGCCATGTTCTATAGATTCTATAGATGGCATACATAAAGCATAAAGATCCTACTGGAAAACACTTGTTCAGTCTCTCAGATCTGTTTCTGTTGGATTTCGCACACTGTTAGCCAAAACAATACTAGCTGTCTTTTGATGAAAAGCACAATCAAATCCTCTTACCCAGCAAGTCAAACTCTGTTTCTGTTCCCCGCTTTTTTCTTAGAAGTCCATATACAATGAAGGGCAAAGTTAGCAAAACAAGAAGTAGACTAAATACATTGTCTCAGAAAGATTATCTAAGCTTTTGATAAGGATGATGGAGACAAACATATGATGAAAGTAGAATGGAGGATTATTTTTCAACTGCAGATTGGAAAAATAAAGCTGAGGAAGACTGGTTCTGGGTTTTGAAGAGAAGAGAGAAATCTTTATTTGTCATTGCAATTGTACATTCTAATGAAATTTGTCTTCTGCATTTAACCCATCCCTTAGGGAGCAGTGGGCAGCTATCACAGCGCCAGCAATCTGGGGCTAAGAGTCTTGCTCAGGGACCCACAGCGGCAGTCTGCAGGGATCAAACCAGGTACTTGCAACCTTCTCAAAGTGCAAGCACGCTGCTCTAACCACTAGGCCACTAGTTTTCATTCCTGTCAGAGAGACAGTTTTCATCTCTAATGTCCAGAAGAGTTCATTTGTGCTCAAAAAAGAAAGGTATTAACAGCTTTTTTCAAAGAAAAGGGCAGCTAAAAACCAGATTTTTACATAAACTGTGTGAACCCTGTTAACAGAAAATAGATTATCTTATTATTTTCTTAGTTACTATCACAAAGAAGACAGCTTTTAGTGACACCGATGGAGATACTCTTTGTAATAAAGGCAGTTATTACCCAGGCTGTGTCCCTGTTATAGCATCTCTGTGTGTTTGTGTTTATGACATGCTGATTGAGATTGAAACAATCATCATGCCAACACAAACACAGCTGTTTTATTGTGGCACTGCTCAGATGTGCTTCTGTAGCCAGACGGTGCGTGTGCATGCGTGTGTGTGTGTGTGTGTGTGTGTGATCACGTAGAGCAGTGCATAACCCCCGCATTCTGTTCAGTGTCTCTTGTTCTAATCAAAAGCTTTTCCTTGTTGTATGCCTTTCTTATTTTATTGCGTGCAGCTGAGTCACTTACTTTTATCATTTCTACTGGCACTTTTTTTACTTAATACAACACATTTAGGTTGTTGGTTGTTATGAGCAACATTAAAGCTACAGCTATTAGCAACACTAGGATTGAGTGACCAGCTCCTTCCACTTGAGTTTTTACAAGGACATCATAACCAGACTTATACTCAATCATTTCTTAACAACTAAAGTAGTTCTAATCTTTAGATGACAAAGTGGATTACTGAGTGGAAGGAAGAACAGTGCTGGAAGATTCTGCAAAGCTGCAAAGGATTCCTATCTGGAGAAGTGGAATTTTATTTCATGAAATGTTGCCAGTCTGCTTACACGCAAAAGGCAAAATTTATTGGTGCCCATATTCACAAAGAACCCTAAGGCTAAAAGCAGCTGTTAGTGACATCATTCTAGGAAAAATCTTAGAATTTTACTTCAGTAAAATAAAAGTTATTCTCAAAGCATCTTGGGCCTTTAGAGAGCTCCTTTGTGAACTTAAGAGTGTCTTAAGCAGTGAAAATGGTGGAAACAGAGAAATATATTTTGCTTATACACCACCTAAACAGTGGAGGAAGTGAGCACATAAACTTTTTTAACAATCATACAGTTATTAATATGAAAATAAGTTAAACTTTATCATCCCCATAGAGGGAAATTAACTCGTTTCAGCAGCCAGTAACGTGTCTAGGCTCTAGTAACGTAATTTTACTGAGGATAAATAAATATTAGAAGAATATAAAATAATCATGACTAAAAAGTGGAGAAATTTACAAAGAATATATATAAAAGAGGTGAGAAAGTATTTTCTGTAGTGCACAATAATGTCAGTAGCCTAAAGTTTGCTTGCATGATGTTATCTCCTCACTTTTGATTGCTGCATGGAGCGCTTCTAATCAGGCTGGTGCAAAGCAGAGAAAAAGATGCATTGATCTGCGGCTATACTCTTCAAAGTCTGTGTATTTGCGCCGTGATCCAGCGATCAATTTTACCTTTAAAAAACTCCTTTATTCTCCTACCAGTGCTGTGAGCCGTGCGCTGGACAGCCAGTTCGTTATTTGCCACCTTTTTTTCTGTATTTGATGTCGGTCGTTTTGCAAAATACTATTGCTTTATTTTTTTTATTTATTTATTTATTTATTTATTTATTTTTTTTTTCTTCTTCTCCCAGTGTCCTGTCTAGCAATGTGGCAATAAAAATTGATATCTTAATGCCAAATAGAGCTCGACAGATTTTACTTTCACAAGTGGAGCAAACAGCTTTCGCCATAATGCTCCGCTTGATTTGTGCGTGTAAATAGCTTTATTGTGATTCCTGCAGGGAGAATTTCAAATTATATGGACACTACAATGGGAAAGTAGGAGAGTAAAGGAAGAACAAGAAGAGAAAAAGAAAAGAGAAAGAAAAGGGTGAAAGAAAGAAGAGATAGAAGGAAGAGAATGATAAAACGTCCTCTGTCTGCTCCATCACCTGGAAAGAGACACAAAAACAACAGCACAACCAACAGACATAAAGCAACAGATACAATCGTGTAACACCTTGATACCATTGCTAAATCATATGTATTATTATTTAAGCTGACATGTGTAATGTGATACCTAAAAAAGCAAGTAAAAGAAAGTAAATAAATAAATTATAGCCTTTCTGTATATAAGTGAACATTTAATACCTGGGACCCAGCACCTGTGGGAGTTTGTGAAAGTGCACTAGTTTAGGTGAAAGTTATCCAGAAGGAAATATATTGATAGTGATTGTGGAGAACCGAAGACCCACCTTCCCTAAGCACAGAGGCAGGAGTCAGGGGACCCGTAACCCCGGACTCCCAAAGGGGCCACCAAAGCAGTGCGCCCGAGAGGGGCCTTCACAGGAAATCTGCAACCCCCCCCCCCCCCCCCGAGGAAAGAGGAGAGACGACCCCGAGGAAATCCCCCAGCCACCGCAATGCCGACGCCCCCAAGAGCCGCGGGGACGAGCCCGTGGGCTCCGCCGGCAGCCGGCCGCGCTGAAGTGGTCCCGGATATGGGCCCTGGGGGCCAGAGGTGTTCCCACTTCAACTCTAAAGCAATACTATTGCTTTAACCAAGCAAACAACCCCAGTAAAATGCTGGCAGGTGAGTGAGTTAATATCCATCCATCCATTTTCTAACACGCCTATCCCTTGTGGGGTCACGAGGGGTGCTGGTGCCTATCTTCAGCTGTCAATGGGCGAGAGGCGGGGTACACCCTGGACAGGTCGCCAATCTATTGCAGTGAGTTAATATCAAATAGATAAAATAGTGAAATGACCGGGGAGTAAAAATACATAAACAAATCCAAATAATGAGAAAAACATCATTATAAATACGATGCATTCAAACATTTTGATTGCGTTTGACAATCAATTAATTTTGTAAAGTTTCATCATCATGTCACCATATCACACATTTCTTAATCCAGTATAATTGGTAAATTTCTGTCCTTTAATCACTAGGAGCACATTTGTGTTGCTTTTTTTTCCTGTACTTTCAGGCAATCACAGCTCTTAGAAGACAACGTCACACCTAGCAATGGGGTCAACCACACCGCCTCACCAAGATACAAAATTCTGTAATTTCCTTACTCAGAGTCACTCTCAGCAGCGATCTGAATCACTCTTAAGCTAAGACTCCTTGGTAGGAATTTTTGTGAATACGGACAAAGAACTTTAATTCAGATCCCATTGTCTGTCCATCCAGCCATCTGTCCGTCCATCCATTCATCCATCCTTACTTCTGAAAACTCTGGGTGAATTTTGACAAGGTTTTAAAAAACAATTAAATAAATTCAGATCCCTGACTGTATTTTTCTTTAGTACACATCCAAAACTGGGAGCAAATGGTGAAAATATTGGTTTAGTTGTATTGAGCAGCCTCACCAGTAGATACCACGCTTTGGAAAGTTTAAATCAGTCTAAATAAAACAAACTAAACAGGCTAAGAGCTGTTTAGGCAATATTACATCTCCAAGCTTTGTAACAGTGAGTAGAGAACTATGCCTTTTCTTCCTCTGATCTCTTTTACTATTTGTGGCTTTAAAACATTATTTTGGTTTATGATTTTCTGTATTTTAGTGGCTTTTGTTAGAAAGAATAATAATAAGTATTTAGACCTGAGGAGGAACGAGAAGGAGCAAGGAGATAATTACAGTATGAAGAGAAGCAGGAGGTTAGGGCAACGAGGGTGGCCAGGACCTTTTTTTGTGTGAGCCCCTACCTATGTCTTTGTGCTGCCTAATCTAGGCGTCAGCAGCTTTCGAGGCTTTTGTGCTGACAATAATCGCACAGGGCTCTTCTTTTCAATTCATCAGCAACAACAAGGGATCACATGTCCCCATGCAAAATCCAGAGAGGGAGAGGGCACTGACGGAGTCAAAGTGGCCATCGTGTTGCCTGGATACAGCTTGGGTCAACGTTGAGGTGGTCTCCAAGCGTAGGAACATACTTTCTGACAGTCTGCATCTTCAGCACCATTAAACTATAAAGGATTCACTTAGACACAACCCAATGTATTTTTTTTCAAAGACTAATTTATTTAATGTTGCAGTGTGATGGAGAAACAACAAATAAAACCACTTGTCAAATCTGTAGCACGCATCAGTGATAATCATCACCATCAGAATAACATTGAGAGGGATAATATTTTGTTTTACATAATATGAGAGTGATCAGAAATATTCTTACATCTATTTAAGTTAGAAATATGCAGTAGGGACAAGCCCCTACTTCTGCCACCCCTAAATACAGGAAATAATGTTACATTGGGGGTGAAAAAAATGCTGGGCAGTGTCAGGGTTCTCTGTATGTGCCTGCTCTAATTCTGCTCCTCAGGTGTGTCTAGTTGGTTGTGGGGGCGTGGTCCACACCTGCAGCTCGTTGGAGGCGGCTTCCTCTGGCTTCTTAAGCAAGGCACTGACAGATGGAAGACGCCAGAGCCTTAACCAGTCGTGGTACGACATGGCCTCTGACCAAGCCTTGGAAACCTGTTTGTGAGTCTTGTACACACAACTCTGACTAATTTTGACTCTCCTGTTTTTGTCATAGTTTTTGTGCTGGATGCACTTACCTGCCTTGACGTTCCGTCCCAGAAGGTTCACCAGTATCACAAGGCTCAGATTCTGCTCTGGCGCTCCCCCTCTTACTCACTGGAGGTTACCCAGCTGGGCTCGAGGTCCCCTATCCGGATACTGGTGTTCCCACTTCAACTCTGGTCAATCCATCTGTCACTCGACCCAGCGGAGGCTAGCTCCGGATCCCTCGTCAGCCGCTGCTGCCGCCCTCCAGCCACTAGCCACCTACTCCATCTAGAGCAGGCTCACAGGGTCTCCCCGACACTCACTCCTTCCCGGTTAGGTCCGCCCAGCTAATGGGTAAGCATAGCATGTTCTCACTGGTACTGGATTCTAGCCGACGATCTAACTACTCCGTTCTCTTACAGTCTCCTCCGCCTCGACGTTCAGACCTCGGAGCTGCAGACATTATTTCGTCTTTTGTATTTGCACATTTCCTAATAAACTGTTTAAATCTATCTACTGTCGCCTGGTCGTATCTGCATGTGGGCAAAACATCTGAAAACCATGACAGAAGAAGGCTCTGGCCAAGCAAGCCCAGCAGATGCGTTCGGGCGGCAGATAGCTGCTCAGCAGGAGCAGCTGCACTCTCTGGGGTTGGCAGTAAATTCCACCCAGGAACAGCTCCAGATAGTAGCAGCGCAGCTTAGCCAACTAACCCACACCATAACTGCCGCATTCTCGCAGCCCGTCAATCAAGCACCAGACACCCCGCCTTCTACGGATCCGCAGGTTAGTCCTCAGCCGCCTCCCCCCGAAAGCTCATCACCGAGTCCGGAGAAGTTCTCTGGTGAGAGCGGGGATTGTGGTGGATTTCTATTCCAACGTAAACTAGTGTTTAACCGTTCACCTCAGACTTTTCCCTCCGATCACATTAAAATATCTTATATTCTTCGTCTTTTGCCCCTACGGATAAGATCTCGCGGACCGGTGGATCAGCTGTGTCTCGCAGTAAGTCACCGCGACCAGCTGATACCTCACCGCTACCTCTGGAGCCTATGCAGATAGGTAGAGTTCATTTAACTCAAGAAGATCGAAAACAGCGTTTTTCAGCTAATCTGTGTCTTTATTGTGGCGGTGAAGGACACTTCGTCAAGAACTGCACCGTTCGACCAAAAGAGCGAGTCCGCCGCCTGTAATGGGGAAGTCGGCGGACGAGATTAGTTGTAGACCCCATAGTTCTGTTAGGAGGTTTCCTGATTCCCGGTTCTGTTTACCCGTTACTTTGCTTTTTGACCATGCTAGCCTGGAGGTTTCTGCTCTGGTGGATTCTGGTTCAGATTTTAACCTAATCGATCAGCAGTTAGTTACTCAGCTCCGTGTCCCGATCGTGAGACTTCCTAAACCGTTGGAGGTTTCGGCTTTAGATGGTCAGAATTTGACCCAAACTACTCATCAGACTAAGCCCCTCGAGGTTATTGTATCAGGAAATCACCGGGAGCAATTATCCCTTTTTGTGTTTCCCTTAAAACGTTCCTCGGTTGTGCTAGGCGTGGCGTGGTTAACAGTTCACAACCCTGTGATTAATTGGGCCGAGTCCCGGCTCGAGTCGTGGTCTCCTGCTTGTCATTCACGCTGTTTGCATTCAGCTCGTCCGGTTTCTCGCTCCCCAGTTTCACCATCCTCCCTGGAGGAGGTTATTGATCTCTCTCGTGTTCTGCAGGAGTACCACGATCTCAAGTTGGGTTTTAGTAAGGATCAGGCCAGTTCACTCCCACCTCATCGCCCCTACGACTGCGCCATTGACTTACTGCCTGGAGCTCCACTACCAGTCAGCCGCCTCTATAACATCTTGAGGTCTGAACGTCAAGCGCTTGAGAAATACATTAGCGAGTCGCTATCGGCGGGTCTGATCCGTCCATCTTCTTCCCCTTTGGGTGCCGGCTTCTTCTTTGTCGGTAAGAAGGATGGTTCCTTGAGACCTTGTATTGATTATCGGGGGCTAAATCAGATCACCGTAAAGAACAAGTACCCCCTTCCGTTACTTTCATCGGCTCTTGAACCAGTCCTGAACGCAAGCATCTTTACTAAGCTCGATCTTCGCAATGCTTACCATTTAGTTCGGGTGAGGCAAGGAGATGAATGGAAGACAGCTTTTAAGACACCATTAGGGCATTTTCAGTATTTAGTCATGCCTTTCGGATTATGTAACGCCCCAGCTGTGTTCCAGGCTTTAGTGAATGACGTCCTTCGGGACTTTTTGAATGTTTTTGTTTTTGTATACCTGGACGACATTCTTATTTATTCCAGCAACCCCGAACAATACAGACAGCACATTCGTCTCGTGCTTCAGCGGCTTTTAGAAAACCGCCTATTTGCTAAGGCCGAAAAATTCGACTTTCACTAGTCATCTGTCTCTTTCCTCGGGTTGATATTAGAGGGAGGTCAGGTTAAGTCAGACCCTGAAAAGATAAGGGCTGTAGTGGAGTGGCCCATCCCCGAGTCCAGAAAGCAACTTCAGAGGTTTCTAGGTTTTGCCAATTTCTATCGTCGGTTTATCAGAAATTACAGCCAAATAGCATCTCCCCTACACGCCCTTACCTCCACCAAGGTCCCGTTTGTCTGGGGACCTGAAGCAGAGGCCGCTTTTGAGTTGCTTAAATCTCGTTTTTCCCAGGCACCCATCCTTGTACATCCTAACCCCCAGAAACAGTTCACTTTAGAGATTGATGCCTCCAATACTGGAGTAGGCGTTGTTTTGTCCCAGCTCTCCGAGACAGATACTAAGCTCCACCCTTGTGCCTTTTTCTCTCGGCGCTTGTCGCCTGCCGAGCGTAATTATGATGTTGGGGATCGTGAACTACTGGCTATAAAGCTAGCTTTGGAGGAGTGGCGGCACTGGCTCGAGGGGTCAGAGCAGCCCATCATCATTTGGACTGATCATAAGAACCTCTCCTACCTACAGTCTGCTCGCCGCCTTAACTCCCGACAGGCCCGCTGGTCATTATTCTTCTCCCGTTTCAACCTCTCTATCACATACAGACCCGGATCCAGAAACATTAAACCAGACGCTTTGTCTCGCCAGTTTGCTCCCCCTGAGCAGGAAGGGGAACCAGAATGGATTCTTCCTCCCTCAACTACGGTTGAAGCCCTTCATTGGGACCTGGAGGATAAGATTAAACAGGCCTTACGACTCGACCCAGACCCTGGTACGGGTCCTGCGGGTCTTAAATATGTGCCTCAGGCTGTTCGCCCTAATGTTTTGCAGTGGTGTCATGATTCTAAGTTTTCGGCCCATCCTGGGATTTTTAGGACTCAGTCCCAGGTCTCTCGACATTTTTGGTGGCCATCTTGGTCCAGGGACGTACGTGATTATGTGTTAGCCTGCCCAGTCTGTGCCCAGAACAAGCCGTCTAATCAGCCCCCCGCTGGTCTGCTCAACCCACTTCCCATTCCCAGACGACCATGGTCCCACATTGCAATAGACTTTATCACCGGTTTGCCCAAGTCTCAAGGAATGTCCACTGTATTAACCATCGTCGACAGATTCTCCAAGGCTTGTCATTTAATCCCCATCCGTAAATTACCCAATGCCTTGCAGACCGCCCAGCTCCTCATTCGACATGTCTTCAGGTTACATGGTATCCCGGTCGACATACTCTCTGACCGGGGTCCCCAGTTTGTGTCTCAGGTCTGGCGACATATCTGCTCTGCCCGTTATACCCTCACCTCTGGCTATCACCCACAGACTAATGGACAAACAGAACGCATGAACCAACAGTTGGAAACCACCCTTCGCTGCCTTACATCGACTTCCCCTACAGACTGGAATAAGTTTTTGCCCTGGGTGGAGTACGCTTTAAACTCCCACGTCTCCACATCCACAGGTCACTCCCCGTTCGAGGTTTCCCTTGGTTACCAACCTCCACTCCTACCTACTGATGAGCTTAGGATTCCCTTCACATCTGTTAATGAGTACACTGCCCGCTGTCAAGAGATCTGGAGGACCACCATCACTGCTCTTACCCGTGCCGCAGGGCCGACCGACATCGTAGACGATCGAACCATGACAGGCAGTCCTGGGCAAAGCACGAAAGGTAGTCTCATTGTGCTCAGCACCAAGCACGGACACCAACTCAACAGTAGGCTGCATACTCTCCATTAACTGTACATCTATAAAAGCAATAGAAAACCGTGTTTAAAGACTAGTTGTGACAGATAAGCTTCACTTTCTTATCTGGTGTTGTTGCACCCCCTTTCTAAGGCTGCAACTGCCTATAGAGCCCACGATAAAGACCTCCACTGGATGTTATGCCTATGATAGCCTGTGCTATCATAGGGTGAACATTGAAGTTGAGTAATTCCATTAATTGATTGTTACTAGACTAATGTAAGCCAATGTAACCTAGGGTATAAACTGCCTTTAATCCCACCTTGCTGCTCCATTGGCTAGAATGACAATTGGTCACATGGTGCATTCAGCCAATCACTGCATCTGGAGTGGTTATTCAGGCCTGCTCCAGCTTTCCCAGTCAGGTGTGAGGGGGAGAGCTGGAGACAAAGGAGCTACAGGTTTGTGCTTTCAAACAATTAGTTTGACTCTTTATTATGCACTTTTAAAAACTCACAGTATTAATAAAATCATACAGATCTGCATACCAAGTGAGCTTGAAGCCAAGAAGTTGCCTTTCACTGAACTATTTATGGAATTGGTGAGTAGTGAACAATGTTTGTTTGTTTAGCATGTTGGTGGTAGTAGCCAATGCTAATCGTTGTTTTATCAATTGTCACAGTTTAACTTCTTAAACTCAAAATATGTGCTAAGATGACATGACATGATATAAATGCTGATATCTTTATTTTGTCTGAAAGATTAGATGTGGATGTAATGGCATTTATTTCTGTAAGTAAAAAGTCTAGTTAACTAGCAGACTGGTATTTTACTGGTCCTGTTTTATTTTAATACAGGCCAGGTGATCCCTTTTTAGGGTTAAAAGGATGGCGAGCTTTTCACAACTGGCTGGGCCAGGAGAACCTGATATTCCCTCCATGCTGATCTGGTAGGAGGCTGATGGTCTGTAGCATTTTCCCCTTCCTTCTCATCATACCGACACACAATTCATGATTCATCTCTTCTCCGTTGGACACAATTTGCGCTTGGACATTTTTCACCTAAAATAACTGGACAATCAAACTATGGACTTTTTGTGTGTCAGTCAGACATGGTGCTGACTGGTGGGGAAATGCAGGAGTTTTGTGGACATTCAAGAAGATCTACTGCAGTGTTGTATATATTTATTGTATTTATATTGTTTGGGTTTATGTATGTTTTGTGGTGTTTTTCCTCTTGCTTTAAAAATACATAATATTGAAAGCAGTTGTTCCTTTGTATTGGTTTTTCATTAATCACTGACAGCAGCTCCTGCAGACGAATTTAGACTTCTGATGTCATATGCGATCTGGTCTTTA
Organism: Fundulus diaphanus; assembly: GCA_037039145.1. NCBI lineage: Eukaryota > Metazoa > Chordata > Actinopteri > Cyprinodontiformes > Fundulidae > Fundulus > Fundulus diaphanus. Next base: position 7,365,341 of record CM073139.1, read on the forward strand.
AATATCTAAATTAGTGTTACATCAATGATAAATTTCTTATCATATACACAGCAGTAGGGTTACTCTTCAGTTGTGGGTTTGCCTGGCTTTTACAAATCAGTGCAATATTACCAAAAACATAGCTCAACATATATTATTATGCTTTTGTGTAATTGTGAATCTCTGAAAACGCTGAACACATGTGGTTGTTCATTCAGATCAAGTTCCAACTGATGAAATCTGAAGAAACTAACAGGTAAATAAAAAAAATCACTTGGATACAAATAAAATGTTTTGAGATTTTTGATCACAAATCTTCAAAAAATATTTTAGCCTGAGATTGAACTGGATGAGAATTGGTTAAAAGATTATGCATTGTAATCATTTATGGTTTATATTTAAAGAAATTTGTGTTTGGTTGACTATTTCTTTATTGTAACAACATTATTATGCAGTAAATCCTACTGTTTGAAAGCTTTTTTGTTTTCCTCTCAATTGATGCCACATTTGCAACAACAATATATTTGTCGGCTGAGCCACAGAGTTGAGTATGTGGGTTGCACCCTTAAAAAATATGTCAAATTCTCTCTGTCCTCTTCTATGTAATAAAGCTTATTGTGCTATTGACTATTGGTTGGTACGATTTATTGGATTGTATAATTGAAGTTTGAAGAAATAAGACATATTGGCAAGTTAACCCTTTATTAATTCACAACAAAAACATGGCACCTCCTCCTCATGCTTGTTACCAGCTTTCTCACACCCATTCCTCAACCAACGTTGAATGAATGAATGAATAAATGAATGAAAGGAATTTATTTCAGACAAATAACAATTAAAAAATTTAACAAATAATAATAATAACAAATAATAATAAATAAATAAATCAATTTGAGAAATAAATCAAACAACCAAGTACCACATAAAAAGTAATTGGTAAACATTAAATTAAATGTTATGTTCCAAATCAATTAAATCATTTGAACATATGTAGAAATGAGATAAACAAAATTTTCCTCTAAATAAACCTTAGTATATTTGCCCTGATAACTGACATTGTTTATTGATTAATGTAAGTTGTCTGAAAAGGGGTATGAAGAAGTAAACTTATATTTCATACCCCTTCTCCCTCTAATTGTACTTAAAGTAACTTTAAAGTACCTTCCTGTTTATATGTTTTTGATCCAAAATTCACACAAAAATAATATACACATTTATATGTATATACAACCCAGCACCAGTACAGGGGACCCAGAAACCCGGGCCAGCATGATGCCCACCCCCCCCCCACTCACCAAGCCGTCCACAAGAGTCCCCCGAACCCGACCCGCCCCCCGCCACCACGAGGCACAGAGCGAGGACCGGCGAGAGAAGCTTGGCCTGGACAACTGCAGTGTCAGGCTGCAGCAACAGAGGACCAGGAGCAGAGACGAGGGCCCAGCACATCAATGCAGACACACATCATACACACACCATACACACACAGTGCTCAGATATCATTCACCTCACCTCCTCATCACAGTACCTGTTGAAAAACATCAGTTTGAGTCTTTTTTTAAACAGACTTATGCTTGGACATTGCTTCAGCTCTTTTTGGAGTTTATTCCAGACTTTCACACCACTGACTGAAATGCACATTCTCTTCATGGTGGTTCGAACCCTCAAGGTTCTGAAGTTAAGATTTTCAGTGTAGTGATAACCCCCCTCTCTATCAGTGAACAGCTTTTGAATATTCTCTAGTAGTTGTTTATTTCTAGCCTTGCACATCAGCTGGGCTGTTTGAAATTCTACCAGATCAGGGAGTTTAAGGAGGCACGACTCTATAAATAGTACGTTAGTATTGTCATATGCCTTATGAACCATTCTGATGACCCTTTTTTGTAATGTGCATAACGGTCACAGTGAGGTTATTTAGGTGTTGCCCCATATGACCACACAGTAACTCAAGTAAGGTAAGATAAGTGAGCAATACAGAATATGAAGAGCAGCATAATTTAGAAAATGTTCAGCTTTGCTGAGAACAGTAATACTTCTGGATATTTTTGTTTGAATGTATTTTATATGAGATTTCCAGCAAATCTTATTGTCTATCATTACTCCCAAAAACTTAATTTCCTTAACTCTCTCTACTGTCATATTATCTATTAGGATATGTACATTTGTTTTGCTTTTGCAGTTTCCAAACAACATAAACTTGGTTTTATCCAAATTTAATGATCATTTGTTAATATCAAACCATACCTTAAGGTGACATAACTCTAAGTTGATATCAGCTACAAGCTGATCCAAATGATCACCTGTACAAAAGATATTAGTATCATCTGCATACAAAACAAATTTAAGTATTTTAGAGACTTTGCAGATGTCATTAATATAAAGAATAAACAATTTTGGCCCCAATACAGACCCCTGGGGGATACCACAAACAATGTCCAAGCACAATGATTGGCAGTCACCCATTTGCAAAAATTGTTGTCTGTTACTTAGATAACTTTTCATTCAGTGCAGGACTACTCCCCAGATGCCATAGCGCTCCAATTTCTTAATTAATATTTCATGATTTATTGTGCCCCTGGAGGTGGGGCACGTTGGCGAGCGTCTGGTGGCCGGGCTTTTGCCCATGGAGCCCGGCCGGGCTCAGCCCGAAGAGGCGACATGGGTCCCCCTTCCGATGGGCTCACCACCTGTTGGAGGGGCCAAAGGGGTCGGGTGCATTGTGCAACGGGTAGCAGTAGAGGGCAGGGGGCTTGGCGTTCCGACCCTCGGCTGCAGAAGCTGGCTCTTGGGACGTGGAATGTCACCTCTCTGGTGGGGAAAAAGCCTGAGCTTATGCGCGAGGTTGAGAGGTTCCGACTAGAGATAGTCGGACTCACCTCGACGCACCGCTCTGGCTCTGGAACCAGTCTCCTTGAGAGGGGCTGGACATTCTTCCACTGGTGAGAGGCGCCGAGCTGGGGTGGTCCTACTTGTTTCCCCCCCATCTCGGTGCCTGCACGTTGGGTTTTTCCCCGGTGAACGAGAGGGTGGCCTCCCTTCGCATTCGTGTGGGGGGACGGGTTCTGACTGTTGTTTGGGTTTATGCGCCAAACAGTAGTTCAGATTACCCACCCTTTTTGGAGTCCTTGGAAGGGGTACCGGAGAGTGCCCCTCCTGGGGAATTCCTCGTTCTGCTGGGGGACTTAAACGCTCACGTGGGCAATGACAGTGGGACCTGGAGGGGCGTGGTTGGGAGGAATGGCCCACCTGATCTGAACTCGAGTGGTGTTTTGTTGTCGGACTTCTGTGCTCGTCATGGATTGTGCATCACAAACACCATGTTCAAGCATAAGGGTGTCCATATGTGCTCTTGGCACCAGGACACCCTAGGTCGCAGTTCAATGATCGACTTTGTTGTCGTTTCATCTGATCTGCGGCCGCATGTCTTGGACACTCGGGTGAAGAGAGGGGCGGAGCTCTCCACCGACCACTACCTGGTGGTGAGTTGGCTCCGATGGCGGGGGAGGAAGCCGGTCCGACCGGGCAGGCCCAAACGTACTGTGAGGGTTTGCTGGGAACGTCTGGCGGAGTCCCCCACTAGACGGAGCTTTAACTCCCACCTCCGGGAGAACTTTAAACACGTCCCGAGGGAGGCGGGGGACATTGAGTCTGAATGGACCATGTTCCGCGCCTCTATTGTTGAGGCGGCTAGTCGGAGCTGTGGCCGCAAGGTTGTCGGTGCATGTCACGGCGGCAACCCTCGAACCCGCTGGTGTACACCAGGGGTGAGGGAAGCCGTCAAGCTGAAGAAGGAGTCCTACCGGGCTTTTTTGGCCTGTGGGACTCCGGAAGCAGCTGATGTGTACCGGCAGTCGAAGCGGCAGGCGGCTCGGCTGGTCGCCGAGACAAAAACTCGGGCGTGGGAAGAGTTCGGAGAGGCCATGGAGAAAGACTTCCGTACGGCTTCAAAGCGATTCTGGTCCACTATCCGGCGTCTCAGGAGGGGGAAGCAGTGCAGTACCGACACTGTTTACAGTGGGGGTGGTGTGCTGCTGACCTCGACTCGGGACGTCGTGTTTCGGTGGGCGGAATACTTCAAAGACCTCCTTAATCCCACCAACACGTCTTCCATTGTGGAAGCAGAGCCTGAGGACTCTGGGTCGGGTTCTCCCATCTCTGGTGCTGAGGTTGCCGAGGTTGTTGAAAAGCTCCTCGGTGGCAAAGCTCCGTGGATGAGATTCGCCCTGAGTACCTTAAGGCTCTGGATGTTGTGGGGCTGTGTTGGTTAACGCGGCTCTGCAGCATTGCGTGGACATCGGGGGCAGTTCCCCTGGATTGGCAGAGTGGGGTGGTGGTCCCCCTATTTAAAAAGGGGGACCGGAGGGTGTGTTACTGGAGGGGGCATGGGAGTTTGCCCAACCAGTCTACATGTGCTTTGTGGATCTGGAAAAGGCATTCGACCGTGTCCCCCGAGGGATCCTGTGGGGGGTACTCCGAGAGTATGGAGTACCGGACCCTTTAATAAGGGCTCTCAGGGCTCTGTACGACCGGTATCAGAGTCTGGTCCGCATTGCCGGCAGTAAGTCGGACTCGTTTCCAGTGAGAGTTGGACTCCGCCAAGGTTGCCCTTTGTCACCGATTCTGTTCATAACTTTTATGGACAGAATTTCTAGGCGCAGCCAGGGTGTTGAGGGGATCCGTTTTGGTGGCCTTAGGACTGCGTCTCTGCTATTCGCGGATGACGTGGTCCCATTGGCTTCATCAGGGCGTGATCTACAGCTCCTACTGGAGCGGTTCGCAGCCGAGTGCGAAGCGGCCATGAATGAAAATCAGTGCCTCCAAATCCGAGGCCATGGTCTTGAACCGGAAAAGGGTAGAGTGCCTTCTCCGGGTTGGGGAGGATGTGCTGCCCCTAGTGGAGGAGTTCAAGTATCTTGGGGTCTTGTTCACGAATGAGGGGAAGATGGAGCGGGAGATCGACAGGCGGATTGGTGCACCGTCTGCTGTGAAGCGGGCGCTGTACCGATCCGTTGTGGTGAAGAGAGAGCTGAGCCAAAAGGCGAAGCTCTCGATTTACCGGTCGATCAACGTTCCTACCCTCATCTATGGTCACGAGCTTTGGGTCGTGACCGAAAGAACGAGATCCCGGATACAAGCGGCTCAAATGAGTTTTCTCCGTAGTGTGTCTGGGCTCTCCCTTAGAGATAGGGTGAGGAGCTCAGTCATCCGGAGTAGAGCCACTGCTCCTCCACGTCGAGAGGAGCCAGTTGAGGTGGCTCGGGCATCTGGTTACGATGCCTCCTGGACGCCTCCCTGGTGACGTGTTCCGGGCATGTCCCACCGGGAGGAGGCCCAGGGGAAGACCCAGGACACGCTGGAGGGACTATGTCTCCCGGCTGGCCTGGGAACGCCTTGGGATTCCTCCGGAGGAGCTGGCCCAAGTGGCCGGGGAGAGGGACGTCTGGGCCTCACTACTGAAGCTGCTGCCCCCGCGACCCGACCCCGGATAAGCGGAAGAAGACGGACGGACGGACGGATTTATTGTGTCAAAAGCTTTTTTGAGATCAATAAATACACCAACTGCAGATTTCTTATTATCTAAGGCGCTGGTGACTTCCTCTATCAATTCAATGATTGCTGTAGATCTTTGTGATCTGAATCCATATTGACTTTCGGAAAGCAGTTTATGTTTATTAAGGAATGTATACAATCTACCCACAAATAATTTCTCCAAAAATTTTGGAAAACTGTGGAAGTAGAGAAACAGGCCTATAATTTGTGAAATGGTGTCTGTCCCTAGATTTATAAAGTGGAATAACTTTGGCAATTTTCATCTTTTCTGGAATTTACCCAATTGAAATGACAAATTACAGATGTAAGTCAGAGGCTGAATGATTACCTCAATTACCTTCTTAATTATTGTCATGTTAATGCCATCACAGTCAGTTGACCTTTTTTTTTTTTTACATTTATTGACAATATCTAGAATTTCCTTTTCTCCCACTTCAGTGAGAAACATTGAATAAGAATTTCTGCTGATTAATGTTTCCTTCAGAGCTCCAGTTTTTGTAGGATCAGGGATTTTTTCTGCCAGTGTTGGTCCCACACTCACAAAACATTTATTAAAATTATGAGCAATGTCATTACTGTCCTCAAAATTGTCATCATTGCTTATAAAAAACTGCGGAAAACAAATTTTTTCTGAGTTTTTCTTGATAATATTATTGAATACATTCCAAATCCCTTTGATGTTTTTTTTACTTCTATCTAATAATTTACTGTAGTAATCCTGTTTTGCTATTTGTAGAATAGCAGTTAATTTATTCTTATATTTCTTATATTTATTCTCTACGTTCAAGGATCTAAGCTTTATGAAATCTCTATATAGTTTGTTCTTTTTTTGCAGGCATTTTGCAAACCCTTTGTGATCCATGGAGCTTCTTAGTATTTGTTTCTGTGAGAGAACAGTTTTAATGGACAGTTTTTATCATATAATATTATAAAACTATTCAGAAAGTTTTCATATGCCATATCGACATTATCTTCATGCTAAACAGACTCCCAGTTGTGTTTCAATAAATCCTCTTTGAAAGATGTGAGTGTGGATGGATTTAATTTTTAGTAAGATATTTCTATTTTTTTGCATTAGCCTTCTCTACTCAGTTGCATTGTGGTTCCTTATATAAATGTAAAATCCCAGAAGCAAGCCATCAGGGTCTTGAATGTGTTCAGAGGATGACACTAAAATAAAAAAGAGTGAGATGTTTTTACAAAATGGCATAAAGCTCTGTATCCTAAATTGTGTTTTGTCTTGGGAAATAAAATTAGTCAATAGCAGATTCATGTGGGTGATCTTCATGCTTATTTTGCTGCTGCTAATATGCGTATTTGGGTAAATATCCTTAAACTGAATCTAAACAATACTTAATTTTTATGGATCTATTATACAATGATTTTTCCAGGGTGTTTTTAGCTGATCAGATAACGATTTTTGTAAGAGACTGAGTTTGTATTCACAATCTATGAAATTGGCGGCAATTTTTACTCATGTCCTTTTTGAGTAGATTGCATTGTAAAAATATCGATATTGGTAAAGTAGTTTGCCAAAAATATATATAAACGTTTGAGTTCTGCTGTTTGGATTAAAGAGCTGCTTAGACTTGGAAAAATAAACAAGAGTTACTAATGATAACAATGCAATCACATGGTATGACCACAAAAAGGGTTTGGAGATATAATAACAGATAATTAATACATTTACCCAGATGCACATGAGCCTGTTTTAATAGTTTTCTGAGTCTTTAATACAACACTGTAGCTTTTTTGTAAATTTTTTTGTCATCCATGCTCTTTGCATTTATTGAAATCCTGTCTTAAATGTTGTGTTTTTGTCTATTCTACAACCTTGACTTTTGTGTTAGACTGGTAATGATGAAAATGGTGTATTGTTTAATATTTGTTGAAAAAAGGACACATTTTAAAGTAGTTTTCATCGGTGTGAAAGATATTGAATAGAATGGTACGGTAAGTATAGAGACGCCAAGAGACGGTGTGGTTGTGATGAAGAATCTATGCAGTTAGCTTACTAAAGTTACAGCTGTCATTTCAATTACAGCCTATTTATTAGTGTTCTTTGTGTTTTTCTCCAGACTCAGCTTCATAATAGAAGGAAGTCATTGTTTAGTGATGTTTTTGTAGTTCTAGTGGAATTGTAGTGTTGTCCACTTAAAAATTGATCACTGTCTTGTGTCAATGTTACTTCTCATAAATTCCCTTGTGTTTGATTTTTTACAGAAGATGGAGCGCAGATCTGGGTATTATATCACATTGCAGTTGATAGCGTTCTGAAAGCTGTTTTTTGGGCCAGTTAGCAGGATGGATTATAGGCCAATAACATATGTTACTCCATTTCTAGTTCAAACAATAAAGCAGGGACCAGAATTGTCAAGTTTATCACCATCTTAACTATAAACAATAATGTAATAATAATAATATAAACAGTAATCTCTTTTTTTGTGTATAAAGGATCTGTAACCATTGTGGATCCATAACATTTAAATGGTTTCTGTTAAAGAAAGGCATACATAGTCCTAAATTTTATGGATGTATGATATACATGAGATATATGTTATTAATTGGTATAGACATTTTAAGGGTAATTTTTACAAGAACAGGATTTGGGACAATATTTCTTTGAAAATTCTTTAACCAACTTTTTAGCCTTTTTAATAAGTTATTGGCTGTCACTGCAAAAGCATGCTAAATAAAAGACAAATAGTTTGAGCTGTGCTCAAGACTACCTATTCCAAATATTTTAATTTGTCTGCATCTTATTTGAAGAGATTTGCAGCAATAAAAATGTCCACAGTTTTACTGATATTCAAACTGACAAGTGTCAGGGTACAGTTTTGGCCCGCTTCTTTTTGGGACATTTTCAAGACTTTTCCACCTCGCACCCAGCCCAGTTACCCCCAGTCATCACTTCCACCTGCCGCCTCTAATTAGGCTTACTCAATCCACCTGTCCACCAGCATACTTAAGCCCTCCTCAGTCAGCTCTTCCCCGCCGGAACGTCTTCGTTCTTCCTTCGACCTTCGTCCTTCTTCCCTCGTTCTTCGTCCTCCTGCCTGCCTTCGTCCATCGTCGTTGCCTCGCCGTCTCCTTCGCCTCACGTTCGCCTGCTCCTGCTCCTTCACGTCCGCCTGCCTTTGCTCCTTTACGTCCGCCTGCCTGTGCTCCTTCACGTCCGCCTGCTCCAGCTCCTTCACATCTGCCGGCTCCTGTCGTCACAATCCACCTGCTTCAGTCCGGTACAGGCTCCGGTCCCTCCTTCCACAATTCATCATTCTCCAATAACACTGGCTCTGTGTGTGGTTGAATTCGGGTTCACCAGAATTTAACCACACACAGACTTTATACCTGCAATACTAAAGTGTTGGCCTGGGACCTGGCACATACTGCTACAGACCTGTGTAAGACTTAACTTTGATGCATAGTTAAAATCTGTGGTCCGGTCCAGCTTTTTCAAACTGAGACAGCTGACTAAAGATTTTAATCTATGCTTTATTTAGAACTTGTTTAGAATTCCTGCACTGCACTTTACTCTGGGCCTAATAAAACTCTAGTGGCTTGACTTCAGCTGGTCCAAAATGTTGCTGTTCTTCTTTTAAATGCTACCAGACAGCACATTTCTCCAGTTTTAATAGCAATTAATAGGCTACTGGTTCATATTCGGATTGATTTTAAATTTCTTTTATTTGTTTTTAAATATCTTCATGGCCTTGCTTCCCAGTATGTGTTAGACTTGCTTCACATGCACGCTCCCTCTCATTTGCTCAGGTCTGCAGATCAGTTTTTATTGGTCATCCGAAAAACAAAAAGAGTGCAAAGAGGTAACCGCACTTTCTCTGTCGTTGCACAAAACTCTGGATTCAAGTAGCTTTACATATCAGGCAGGCCATTTCACTTTCTGTGTTTAATGTACTCTTAAAACATATATTTATTTGGCCTTATTTTATTTTATTGTTTGTTTTTGTGGATCTGCATTTTATTTTACACTTAGCTTGCTTTAACTTTTTATTCTATTTCGAATTATTAGTTTATAGGTTGTATAAATAACGTTAAGTTGAAAATATTATTAGTTTTTAAAAAGGGGGGAAATATGGTTGCTTTGCAAACAGAAGTTTTTCAAAAACAGCTCAACAGCATAACACAATCTTTTTTTCCTGACTTACAAAAATATTGTAGTTGATTATAAAAGGCACAATCTGAATTATCAGAATCACATCCAGACAAAGAAAACACTACAGATTATCATTAACCTATGGGTTTGTTTATGAATGCAGGTCTATAACCTCATTGGTGAATGAGGCTGAGTTTCATTAAGCCTATATGGTGCGATATTTTCCCTTCAGCTGCAACACTTACAGGAGTTCACGCTGCATCTTTATGCATAATCCAGCTGCTGATATTTCCCTCTTTTCAGCTCTGTGAACTTCTAGCCTGTTACAGTTTATAACCCTTGGCATCACCTTTCACAGCAGAAGTTTTCTCATCTCAGTCTCCACCCTGACCAGACATTATATCTAATGCGTAATTACGCAAGCCGAAGGCTGAGTTTGATGTTGTTCTCCGAATATGTTTGTGGTCAGAGCGGACGGAATTATTACATTCTGCTTCGCTTTTAGCCCACTGATAGTCTTAAAGGCGGAATCCTATAGGAAATATAATACTTTTCATGCATTGCAACCCCAGATTCTATGAGTATAGGCTCAGCTTTTTGAGCTCTGCGCCTCACTGGTACCTAAGTGACTAGAAAAAAAATTATTTTTCTTTTGGTAATGTCTAGTTACCAGCATAAATTATACTTAATGATACCGGTTTGAGGCGGTGAGGTAGGCGCATTTGTTCCCCCATCGGTGCGCTGTGCACAAGGAATAAACAGTGGAAAACATGCATAAATAAAGACTGTCCTTTAGAGAGAAGAAGAGGAATGACGGGTCTGAGCTGAAGCCCCTGATCTTACAAGTCCCTTAAAATGCACCTTAAAAGTGTGCACCTAAATTACATGTAACTTAATTATGTGCACCTGAATTCAAGCACAAGGCGACGCAGGAACCCACCAAAGGTTCTGTGTCGTTAAACAAAATAGCATGAAACACAACCACTAACTCTCCTATTGATTTTAATTGGGACATTTTACTACAGGTGGAAGGACATTAAACGTAGTGGTTCACGTTTTGAAGGCTGGCTGCTGATAAAAGCCCCTGGTTCCGAGAGAAGAGAGAGGAGAGGAGCAGTAAGAGAGTTGAGGCACAGAAACACAGCACATATAGTTCAGAAACAATTCGGAATTAATAAAAAAAATGTATAAACAGACTAATTGGTGTTTTAGACAGCATCTGATTAACGGATCTGTTTTCTGATCCAATGTGCAGTCATAACTGATTCTGAATGAAGGCTTTATCTGGCAGCCACTCTCCCCCATTGCCTCCTGTTTACTTTCACCACTGGTTAAGACCAAAATTATTTATAACTCTGATTGCTCTTCCTGCTCCTCTGTTAACCCAAACAGCAGCAGGAATTGCTCCACAGAAGGTGGGGTTTAGACTGAGCTCTGAATGGACAGTGCTGTGAACAGATCATCTGCAGCCTATATGGCCCACTGTCATTTTTATGCGTGAGAAATGGCATGTGTGTGCGTGTGAGGTCAGGGAAATGCGTGTGTCACATGTTCATGGCGTGAGAGTTGAGAGTCCTGGTTATACTGGGTAAAATTGTCCTTCCATCCTGAAAGTAGTAAAAATGATTCTCTGTGGGAGCTGCAGGCCTGTAAAAACTATAACCAATCTCTGCCATTCGGTCCAAAGTGCATGGATTTTTCAAAACTTTATTACTGCTCTCACCCATAGATGTTATATACTGACCCCCCTCTGTCCCTCAAGTTCCAATATATTGCCATATCTATTGGTTGTCCCACATACCAATCATTGTGACGCGCTCACGTAATGCCAGTGTCCATGCTCTTTTCTTCCGAGCTTCTGCTCACTGGCTGCGCATGCATGCACACTTCTAGTGTTTATTGATCCGGCGAGCTTAGCGGCTAGGTTAGTGGTTAGCCGTTCACTATAGCTCCGCTGCTCTCAGAATCAGAATCAGACATACTTTAATAAGTATGTCTGATTCTGATTCTCACTGTATACTTTGAACATGGCTGAGAGTGACAAGAAGTGTAATATTACCTGATCTTTTGAAAAGGTTTCTGACAGTGCATCAAAAACCTGGTGCATATTTGTCACTTTACTATGGATAAAAAAAGCTTCATGCATGCTCAGAATGAGGGATTGATGCAAAGCCATTGACAATGCAGATGACTGTCCACTGTGGCTCTATGGTCTTTCTGGAGGAGAGAATGCTGCTTGTCAAGACTCAATGCAATCTGCTGGGTTTCCTTAGATAGGAAACTTTTTGACCAATCTGCCTGTATGATTTGATTGAATTTGACTTGAGAAGGCACATGTTGCAAATTGGTGCTCTACAAGTAAAATCTAATTGAACTGAATTATAACAGATTTAGTCATGGATGTGAGTGCCGGGACAGATGTGCCTGTTGATTTAAAAATGTATTTAATGTTGATATGCAAATGTGAATGACTTTTTCACACTTTATCTGCAGGATTTGTTTTAATGACACTCAATATTGGACAAAAAAAACATGCTGGCTTTCTCTTGTCTCATTTATATAGGGTAACCAATACAGCATCCACATTTAGAAATGGTTTAGAATTAGAATGAGGCAATCAATCCCACAACTGAAGATCAAGAAGTAATCATTTTTACTAATGTCTCTGAAAGAAATTTGAGATAGGTAAAGTGCCTTGAAAAAGTATTCATAATCCTTGATTATTTGGTCATGGTTTAACATCAGAAACTGTATTTTATTGATGTTTTTAGCTAGACCAACACAAAGTGGCACATAAATGTAAAACAAGAAAGTGATACCAATGAAATCTGAAAAGGGTAGAATGCAGTTGTACCCAGCCACCTTTTACTTTGATACCCCTAAATAAAATCCAGTGCAACAAATTTGGGTAGGAATACTTTTTCAAGGTGTTGGATGTTAATGTGATCTGCCTCTGATGCTCTACAGGGGCAGCGAGGGAATGATGGAGCATTCCAAACATACAGTGTTAGTACAATTAAAAGGCTGAAGTGAAAAGACGAGGTAAAACAGACTTGCTTTTCTAATTTTCATCAGTCTTTTTGTGTTCAGGTAAGCAAGAGGGATGCTACTGTGCTTTCTTATGTGTGTGCATGACTGATGGGTTCATGAGAGAAAATGATGGGAACTTATGCAAAACAGGAGAAAATACAGAAACATCTTTTTTTCTTTCAAAATTGTCATTGTAACTTAAAAACATCCATAATACGAAGTTTTTTTTTAATATATTATCATCTTTGTTATTAGTCTGCTCCTTTCCAGCATCATTTTCATTTTTTGTTCCCTTGACAAGGATGAAGAGAACGTTTGAACAAGGTGGAGGAGAAAACTTTTTTCTTTAAGTGCAAGGAGGATCAGTTGCTCATATTTTTTGCTTTTAATTTCTAAAAGTCCAGACATAAATATCTAAAATTGAGCTTGAGCCCTTTTACGTTATATAAGACGAGCAACTCTCATATAAAATCTTGTTGAGGGCAGTGTTCTCTTTAAAAGAAGGGCTGATAAAACTTCCTCTGAGTAGAACCACTACAACAAATATCACTAAGGAGGATTGGTTTTATAGTCTTCTGACAGTCCCTGGAGGTTTGTTCCTCCTGCCTGGTTTACTCCCATGTCCTAGTCAGTCATGGAGGAGTTCTTGGAGACAATTGGGAGATTTGAAGACTTCTGGAACGTCGCTGTCCAGTTTGCAGATCACTTTGTAGATAGCCTTCTTCCACGATGGGTCCGCGTCCTTTCCGGCCACAATGGCGTTGAAGAACTCGCGAAGAGTCACCTGGGCCACCTCCAAAAATCGATCAGGAACCTGACAGAAAATACAGGAATGTGCAAATACACAGGTAAGCAGCAAACCCAGAAACATGTTACTTATTATCACTTGTTATTAGAAGGCTTAACTAAATCTTGCTATTTGGCAGATTTCTGTAAGAAAAAAAATTAAACCATGATAATTCCTTTCAGAAGGTTTTCCACATATAAGGTGACATGTATTCTGCATAATTTAAACTGAAAAACAAACAGGAATCACACTCATTCTGCTTCCACCACAGATCACAATATCATCTGCAAACATTGTAGTCCATGGAGATTCCTGCCCAACCTCATCTCTCAGCCTGTCCATCACCTCAGCAAACAAGAAGGGGCTCAGAGCCCATCCAAGGATGCAGTCCACCTTGAATTCCTGTCATACCTACAGCACAGCTCACCACTGTCTTATAGCTCTCATACATGTTCTGTACCACTCTAACATACCTCTATGCTACTCTAAAGCTCTTCATACAATGCCAGAGCCCCTCTCTTGGAAAACTCAGCTTGAGATCATGTTTATTATTCAGCGTGCCCAGCAAGGGGTGTGGGGTGGTGGTGGTGGGGGGGGGGGGGGGGGGGGGGGGGGGGGTTATGCCCCCTATCCTGTTCCCCTCCGTTGGCTGGTGCCTTGGCCCACTGGTGGTATTCGGTGTCTGGGGCTGGGTCTTCAGGTGTGCGCGGGCTCACTCCTGGTGGTTGATTCACGGGGCACGGGTCATGTGGCTGTGGTGGGGGCCCCACCAGAGGGCGGGGCAACCCTGGGCCTCAAGTGGCTGGGCCCATGGCTGGATCCACTCCGGCGTAGCTTTAGCCTTCACTATATACATTAAATAATAATGTATATTCTTCAGTGATGGTATCAAGGTGTTGGTTGTTTGTACCTATAATAATTTATAGGTTGGTTTTGCTGATCTTTTTATATCTCTTTGCAGGTGTAGAAGCAGACTCAGAGAATGTTATATTGCTCTCTTCCATTCCTCTCCTATTTTCTTTCACCTTTTCTCCCTTTTAGAATTTTGTCCCATCTGTTTCTCTCCTTTATTTCCTCTTCTGTGAGGACCTATGATACTTTTTTGCAGAGACGCAAAAAGCACAGAAGCACACATTGTTCCAGGAATCCTTTCTATGTTATATGGTAATGGCAGATGATCTGTCTCCCCTGGATGATGTCACAGCTAACAGAATGCCAGACCATGAATCACAACAACAAAAGCAGATCCACCAGCCAGGATGTCTTTCAAGAAACCGTTTTGTTACAGACTTCACATTGGGATAATTAATATGAAGTCTGTAATCAAATAATCAATAATCAAATTTGAAGCCCTCAGAAGATTAATGTTTTGCAATTCTTGTCAAGAAAGACTGAAAACTACAACTGAGTGCAGAATCATATTTTGTATTTATTCAGTGATTTATTTGTTTGGTTAGTTGGTAAATTCAACAAAATCATATTTCCTAAATTGTTTTTTATCAAATGTGTTTAGTAAATGGTAATAACAAAATCCAAGCAAATTCACTAAATACTAAAGGGATACTAAATGGAACACATAAGTGTTAGAAATAGTGACAGCTTTTAGTGAAACAGTCCAGGATAGATGTTTGTGTTTGCTTCAGGTGTCTTTATATTACAATTCCTGTAACCAAGTTCTTTTTCAAAACTTCCCTTAAATGCACTTCTTTTTGTCCAGCCTCAGGCTGTTTGTGTGGGTGCTATCAGACTTCCTTATGCACACACAAGCTCACACACGATGACAAGTGACAGCAGATGAAGCACACAGTTAGCAGCTATGGCAGGTGAACATCTGTCTGGTATCTCTCAATGACTGTTTGTGTGTTTTAACCCTGTGTTTTAAAGGAGAGCGACACACACCCATCGTTCATTCCGTTTCCCCCTTTCTCTCAGGCACAAACACATGGACATACACAAACGCACACTGCTGACTCTTCAAGACTAAATACAACGACCTAAACACCCCGACAAACTCAGACACACACATGTAGAGGACAAAAGAGTGTAACCCCGTCACGCGTGGCAGGACGTGCCAAGGTTAGCCGCCACCAGAACGGATGAATCACTCCACGCACACGCACACATCGGTTAAATGATTCCCCTGACTCTCATATACTCCCTCTACCCCAACCTACCCTTCCTTTCTTTTTAGCTGCCCCCCCGAGACCGCTGTTATTTCAATGAGGCTCTCTGTCATTGTCTTACTGCAGACACTCGTTTACAAACACACAACTCACATGCTCTGGATGCAATTTTCAGGTGATATCTACAATGTTGGCTTGAGGTTTTCCTTGTATTTTTAACAGCGACATTTTGCAACATATGAGGGTTCTGGAAGTGTTTGCTGGAAAAAAGTAACAATCTTCATAAGACTGTCACAGCAAACACTTTCTCAGTTCGATCAAGGCCGTTTTTCTGTTGCTCTCTATTGATAATCTAGATGTTTTGGATTATTTTTCCATGGAAAAATCCATGATTGTTCCACTGTTTATATTGGTGTTCAATATTACAGAGCCATGTTGCTTATTATTTATCTTAAACATTTACATCCTGATGCAAGAAACAGTTTTCTTAAAAAAACATGTTCATGTATGTTTCACTTCTTAAAGAGCTTTTAAAAGATATCTAGAAACAATTTCTATTGAAGTAGAGAAATGTATATGTTTTGGGATTATATGATTACATTTGTATTATTGATTGAAGCATAGCTAGCAATCTCTCCCTGTATTAGTACATGACAGCATAAGGATGGTATAACAAAGCCAAACACCTGCAGTTATAAATCATTCACTGAAAGTGCATGTTATTCTTATTCGTGTTATCTTTATTTTAACTTTCACAAGTGGAGCCTTAGTGCTTTCGCCATAGTGCTTCACTTGATTTCTATATGCAAGAAGCTTTATTAGATTTTAGGCGTATTTCGTATTCAATGGACACAGAAACGCGAAGGTAGAAGAGGAAATAAAGGAGAGAAACAGATGAGACAAAATGCTAAAAGGGAGAAAAGGTGAAAGAAAATAGGAGAGGAATGGAAGAGAGCAATATAACATCCTCTGAGTCTGCTTCTACACCTGCAAAGAGATATAAAAAGAACAGCAAAACCAACCGATAAAGTATTATAGGTACAAACAACCAATGCCTTGATACCATCACTGAAGAATATACAATATTATTTAATACAAAATGTATAAAGTGACAGCTAAAGTGAATGATAGGGGTTTTCTTTATAGAAGTGAATGTGTAAGTTCCTGAATCCAAGCACCTGTAGAGAGTTTGTGAGAGGTTTATCAATAAGAAAAATGCTCAGGAGTAATTGTGAGGAGCCAAAGACCCACTCCACAGAGCACTGAGGCAAATGCCAGGGTAACCAAAACTCCAGATGTCCAAAGGGACCCCAGAACAAAGGTAACCAAGAGAGACCAACACAGGGAAAGCTGCCTCTCCCATGCCAGGGAAGAGCAGAGAGAAGCCCCAGCTCGTGAGGCGCGGTGACGAGCCCGTGGGCTCCGCTGGCAGCCAGCTCCGCTCCGGCGTAGCTGGCTGAGCCCCAGAGACCCGAGGTCCAGGGGCACCCTGCCCTCGAGGCGCGGGCCCTGACGGACCCACGGGGGCCCGAGCCCTATAAAGCATCCGCCAAGAGTGAGCCGGTCCCGGCGCCCACTCCAGCATCCGTCCCCGGACAACGAGGACCACCAACCAACCAGTGGGTCAAGGCGCCAGCCAACAGAGGTGAGCAGGACAGGGGGGGTCAAGTTGTCTATTCAAAGTAAATAATTTAGCAAATTTATTTAAAGCTGTTTTTAATAAAATGGCAGCTCTTTTCTGCATCAAGAAAGCAACACTGTCCACTTATATTTACGCGGAATGTAATGTAAAATAATTATTTAAAACACTTTTCCACTTTTAGTGTCTCTATACCATGTCTCTATACCATGTATGTAGCTTTCTACATTCCTTTTTTAAAGGGGCCTGTGAGTAAATTTTTAAATGAATGGCTTTTGGACGTTTTAAATAGCTACATTTCTAATGTCCTTTAGCACCTAGCTGTGCTGCAATGCCAGCACTAGCTTGTACATAAACAGGAATAAGAACTTCCTCTTTGAAAGTGCTACGGTGGAAAATATTGTTGAAATCTCAGCTCATTAAAAACTATACCTTTGTTTCTGCTGGTGGAAAATTTCTGTTTTACTGTTATATAGTATGTTTCAGCTATCACAAAGGTCCAATCAGCCTTTACATATGGATGAAAAGGGGCCGATAAGGGGTTGTCTATGGGTTAAAAATGGCATCATGCTCATTACCTATTAAATCTGATGCAGGACATATTTGTGAAGTCAAATAAGAAAAAAATAGGAAAAAGAGAAGATATAGAGAAAAGAAATGCATTTGCTGTGTATGATGGACAATCAGAAAAATATAGAACAGAACAGTGGTTGCTACATGGACCAGAAAAAGGGACGGAGAATGACATCAATGGCAGACAAGGTAGAGGCAAAACAATCAGCTTTTGGTGTCACTTTTGAACAGTGATTTGCTCGTATGACAAGCCTGTGCAGAACTGGATACATCTAGAAACGTGCAGAGAGGCAGCTGGTAACGAAGAGACTTTTTTTTGTGAGACTGCACTGCTGGATCGCTTACCTTATGCGTTAGCTTAGCCATCAGATCAGTTATATGCTGATGTCGCTCATTAACACCTGTGTGCTGTCAGCTATCTCAAAACTTCACTATTGCAGTCATGAAAGCTTGTCAATGTTTAGTATAATAATGTGTGATTTATCATGGTTGGAATAATTACCTTAGTGAGATTTTTAACTGATGGATTTAAAGAAGTTAACAGATAAACGATTAATTAAACATTAAACAATTTGGATTTAGTAAAATAATAGATTAAAAGTATTTATATATTTGTAGAATAAGGCAAACATTATTTATGATTAAAATTAATAAGTAAATATTTGAAATGTAAATATTAATTTGAAATGTTGCACTTTAAAGTTAAAGAACTTTTAGTTATTTTATTCATCAGACTTTATTTAAGCAATTTTGTGTGTTAAAATTCACAGCAGTTTGGTTAGTATTATTTTCTTCCCAGTTTGAGTGAAAATAATTTATGTAAACTTAAATATTGTAGGCAAAGTTTATTTTCTTCTTCTGGCATTGGTTAAAGTTTTTTCACCTGTTTCTGGACCAACTGTAAAGGAATTTTCCTGAAACACTGATAACAATCCTAGAACCACGAAGTACTCAATCATCGAAAGCAAGAATCTTATGGAAATCATAAACCAACACATATTGGAGCTGTTGTAGCTCCTCACTATTGTGCATGTCCCCACTTTCCTTAAAGGAGCAATAAGCGATTTTTCACCACTAGCTGGAGCTTGAGCACTGTCTACAGACTAAAACAAGACATGTATCAAGCCATGCCTTTATCGACCACACCCATTTCGCCTTTTCACCCATTGGCTCGCTAACTCTTTTTTTAGTTCTATATAAAATAATGACATTTTGCTTAATACTCCTTGAAATGCACTTTCCTCACTAATAAGAGTTCAGAACACAGCTCTTTTGCTAAATGAGCTCACATCCAGTGCACCAAATCCTTCCTTTTAATAAAATAAAATTTTAAAATTAAATACATTTTTGACTATTAAGCCTCAGACGGTGCCTTAAAAATATTCCTGTAATCTTTAAAAGGCATGACCACACTGAAAAAGCCCCAAAGTCAAGAAAGATGCTATTTAATGGTTGCCGTGAAACTGCCCTCTGGGACAAATAAAAGTTGAAACCTGAGCTTGATCTTGAAGATGAATGTGCCTTTGAGAAAACCTTTCCCCTGGCAAACCCCCCTCTCATTCTGTAGCTCTTCAGATCTTAAAACAGGACAAATCAAGTCTTTTGTTTTCTTTCATCTCATTACAGGCATTTTTTAGATTGTTTTCTTTGTTTCTTTTGTTAGTTTTTAACACAGTTGGAAATTTAGAAAACAAGAGACTCTGCAGCATCATCCTCTGTGTCTTTTAATTGCAGCTTCATCTGCTCATGTTTACCAAACCTTTCACAGTAACGTTTCAAAGTGCTGAAGCAAGAAGACCAAGAGGACAATGCTAACTCGCACAGAGATGTAGGGAAACACAAGCTGGAAGGATGAGGTCAAGCAAGCAGGATATTGAATTTCCAGGTTGGGTGTTGGCTTGACCAAAAGAGGGTGCACAGACTCACATGGACGCACACTTGGATTCCAGTTACCCAGATTTATTCAACCGTTGTAAATCAGTCCAATGAAGAGATCTAAATTGTGTGTGTTTGTGTGTGTGTGCACATGCAATTAACTACTGGCCAGGAGTTTGCCATGAGAGAGACAGGAGGGAGGAATTGGAAAAGTGGGGAAGAAAAAGGAAGATGAGGAGGAAGAAAGACATTTTGTTTCCAGTAAACCTATTTTGCATGAATGCTCCGCTTTGCTGGGTAAATATTGGATGAGGGGAGGCTCAATTACGCTGTCTTCACACACACACACACACACACACACACACACACACACACACACACACACACACACACACACACACACACACACACACACACACTAGTTTAAAATACAAAGTAAGTACCATGCCTCGACTTCCATAGACTTTCTTTCATTTTTAATCCTTCCGATGGCCTAACCCTGACCCTAACGCTTATTGTCAAACCTAACCCCTAGGCCAGAAAAAAGTATTTACTTTACCAATAAATTGAGCAAAATTGTTCTCACTCAGCTGCAAGTACAAGAACACACACACATCTGTGTTTTAAGTACAAAGTGAGGACCTTACTTTGAGTTCCATTCATTTTCAAACCTTTCTATTGCCTAATCATGAACCTAACTATAAACCTAACCATTACCAGTACATACCTAACCCTAAATCTAATTCACACCATTCACACCAGTCCTAAACCTAACCCCTAGAACCCCGCCCCCAAAAAAAGGAGGGACGATCAGAGGAATGTCCTTACTATACATGAAAGTCCACACTTAGTAAAATGCATTTCACCACCAAAGTGAGAACTTACATGTCTGGAACCAAATAAGAGCAAGCTCCATGGGCGATGGCTGTCTTGGTAATGTTTTTATATAACTTCCGTACTTGTCTTTAAAGATTTAAAGCACTTCACAAAGTGTGTGGGAGGAGAAACTTCTTAACTGAAGTATGGGAGGCATATTCACATCATTACAATGATTTGGTGTACATTACAATGATCAACTTAATGCAGCAGCTAGCCCGCAATTTCTGAATTTAATAAACATTGTAGAACAAAATGAGTACAGTTACTTTATATTTATACAAATACAAACTTTATATTTTTAACCAGCTTCTTTAATGGGTTGCTGATGTCACTCAAGAAGCTGTTTTCTGTTTGCAGTCACTCACTACAAATATCCCTTGAGGTGTCTTTGTGACTGTCTGACAGCTCCATTGCCATGGTTATTTGGACACGTGGTGCGTGCCTTCCAGGTATTTATACTGATTTGCATATGTATTGAGGGGCTAGGACAGGGCAGCCCTAGGTACACGTGCAAGTTTCAGGATTTCTCCCTATTGCCAACATTTAGTATGAAAGTTGCACACTCTTTCATACATGAGGCCCCTGATATGAAATACTTGTAGGAACCCTGTATAACATAATCTCATAATGTATGTTTGATCCCGGTTGCTCCTTTCTTATCCACCTTAAATCTCTTAACTCCTCCATCTTGATTCATTTTCTTGTTATGCTCACTATTTTTCTGCTTCCTCATTGAAAAAAGGTGCATTTCCTGATCACAGGCTTTACCTTGCTTGTCTATTTCTAACATCTTTTCTTGTCTTTGCTGCTCTCTTTAAATCTTTGATAACGCACTGGAAACTATTTTTGTTCGCCTCTTTACCCATTCATTGGCTCTGCAGCCTTGTGGTCTGCTCTGCTGTTGGTCAACTGGGTATTTCTCCATCATGGAGACAATACTGGAACTCTTTCATGTGCACTTTCTACATAGACTGTCAAATGCTGGATCTGTGTATGAGTGCGTGTGTGTGTTTGTTTGGGACTAAGTGGATGTGTTATTTCTGCGCCGACACACAAGCATCTGTTTCCTTTTTCCTTTCTCTATCTCTCTTCTGCTCTCACTGCCATCAAATCTGAACAACCGGGCAAAACCAGTGTACTTTTCCTAGCTAACATTTGTAGTGTTAAAGCACCAAATGAATACAAACCAAGTTTTTTTGTTTTTCTTGTGATTACATTGTGCATGTGTGGTTGAATATACCTACTCTGAAAACACCTTTGCACCATTCCTCTAAAATTCCTAAGAATCTCTTTTTTTTACAATATTCTTACAAGTTGGTGGTTAAAGGCTTCTAAATATGATTAATTCTGGTCTTTATGAAGAACACTGGACCTAGTGTAGACGATTTACTGTCCAACCACAATATATACAGGGTACCTATATAGTCTGCAACATATGAATGTGGTATAAGTATTTCCAGGTAAGAATAAAGACAAAAAAAGACAACAGAGTAAATACGTTCACCATTGTATTGTCTGCCTTCCCTTCCTGCCTGCCGTCCCTACAGCCAGTCCTTTCTTTCTTTCTTTCTTTTTCTTTCTTTCTTTCTTTCTTTCTTTCTTTCTTTCTTTCTTTCTTTCTTTCTTTCTTTCTTTCTTTCTTTCTTTCTTTCTTTCTTTCTTTCTTTCTTTCTTTCCTTCCTTCCTTCCTTCCTTCCTTCCTTCCTTCCTTCCTGCTACCCCATACATATCAATTAGAAATATCAGGTTTACAACCATCTTGTATTTGTCATCCATATTTGCAACAGATGGACATTTCAAAGTTAATTAGGAAAAAAGCCTGTACAACAACCAGGTTTTGGCTGGACAGATACAGTGGGATAAAATATCAGTGGTTTAAGTAGATTTTTAAACATTATGTCTCTCGGAAGAAGACTAATGGCTCTTCCAGGACATGAGCAATATGTTTCCTTTCTCATCTGATGTGTTGTCAGTCAGCCACTGATCTCACGATCACCAGAACAGTCACACTAAAGTTTCTTTGTTCAGATTGCATGTGACTGAAGGAAGGGTCTGCGTCCTCAGATTGTGTCTCTGTCTGTCCTCACTATCTCATCACCAAGGGGTTCCCAACTTTGTGGATCTCCGTGTCTCTCTGTGGGACTCTGCTGAAACGAGTGCTGCATCTCTTTAGATTTGCAGTCTTTGTTTCCTTCTGTGTGCGTTTATGTGTGTCACCCATAGAGGACAATAGCCCGGGTCATCTGACCGAGAGGCTGCAGACCACTAGTATCACATGATGGAGGCTGAAGGCCATGTCTTTGTTAGCAGCCCTATTGTTAAAGCTAAGGAGACAGCTGGGGCAGGGAAAAGGGAATCACTGCATGCCAATGCAAGCACGAGCCTTCATATGCTGGTGCACCCCCTGTACTCCAATCAGGTTTGGTGACAAAGATGATGTCTTCGTCTTCTCAGTTGGAATACTTACACTTAAACACACACACAGACACACACACACACTGGGAGCAGATAGCTATAATTATAGTTACAGAAACTGGCAGGTGGCATTGTCTGCTGCATACCGCTCTGTGTCAGCCAGAGGCTGAGAGGAAACAGAGGGAAGGAGATTTACTGATTGAGCATTCTTTCTTCATTTTATTGACTGACAGCAGAGTCAAGAGGGTGTTAATGTGAAATATAAGCTGGTGTTTACTGACAAATAAGTCAAAAATTCTAAGTGTTAAACTTTTTTCTATCAGGCTCTTTTAGGAATACATTTTTTTTTATGAAGAAACAGTTTTAGGGGTGGCTTAGGTCTCCTCTGTGGCTTTAATTTGCACTGGATGATAATAATCTTTATTGTCATTGCAACATACATTCCAAAAAAATTTGTCTATTACGGCACACATTTGCTGTGGCATTGTTTCGATAGGCTTCTGCAATGTCACAAGATTTATTTCCACCCAATGTTGCATACATTTTTCACCAAGTTCTTGCACTGATGATGGTACAGTCTGCCCGCTGCACAAGGCCTTCTCCAGCACATCCCAAAGATTCTCGATGATGTTCAGGTCTGAACTCTGTGGTGGCCAATCCATTTGGGATAATGATCTTTCATGCTCCTGAACCACTCTTTCACAATTCGAGCCCGATGAATACTGGCATTGTCATCTTAGAATATATCCGTGCCATCAGGGGGAAAAATCCATTGATGTTTTTTTTTAATTGGACTGACTTGGACTGACTACAAATTTGAAAGTAACTCATAGGCTACGTTCACACTGCAGGCCTTGATGCTCAATTCTGATTTTTTTGTGAAATCTGATTTTTTTGCGTGTCCGTTCACATTTCCAAATATATGCGACTTGTATGTGATCCCCTGTGTGAACTGCATTCGTACGCCTAAGTGTCCCGCATGCGCAGTAGAGGATGCGATGACGTCACACGTAGCAAGCGCGCTCATTGTTTGCGGAAGTAAACATGGATCGTAATGCTGCAGCGTATCTTGCGTATCTTGCGTTCTTTATGTTATTCTCAAACCGGAGCCAGCACATTACCAACGCAATCTTTTTAAGAAGATTGAAAAGGAAGAGAGCCAAATTTTAGTGAGCGGCTTTACTGATACAGACTTCATTCATAATTTTCGAATGACAAAGGCAACCTTTATGTGCGTCTGAACGGATCTCTTTAGCGCTCTCACGTAAAAACACACATCTTCGGCGGCCATAGCAGCGAGTAAACGCGTTGCCGTGGGGCTGTATTGACTTGCAACAGGTGGACTTGGCATAGCCAGGTCCACCGTTAGTGACGTTTGTCAAGTATCAATGACGTGTAGGTCGGATGAATGCGACCTGGCCGTACAGACACAGGTCGCATTTGAAAAGATCAGATACGTATCGGATTCAGGACCACATATCCAAGCGGCCTGAGTCGCATTTGAAAAAATCTGATCTGTGTTGTTCAGACTGTCATGAAAAGATCAGAAACAGGCTGAATATGGGCAAAAAAATCGGAATTGGGTCACTTCAGGCTGCAGTGTGAACGTAACCATAGTTTAGCCCTAGCTGCTCTCTCATGGTTCATCAGTCAGATAAACAACAGTGAATGTGTGACTAGACCCTCTGTAAAAGGAGACTGTTATTCCTCCGAGGAAGATCACCTTTTTCAGTCGGCCTGGTCTGTGAGAGGTTCCAGGGAATGGAACTCATTACCAGATGAAATCAGACAAATATTAATTTATAAGGCATTCATTAAACACTGGAAAAAAATCGCTTGTAGATATATACATTTGTCAACACCAAAACTACATTGGTTGTGCTGTATTTGTATATTTGTACTGTATTGTGGTGCGTTGTATTGTCCTTTTTTTCTTAGCAGCAGTGTTTTGTTGTCTTTGTGTCAGGATCTATCTAGTTCAATCTCATGTCCTTACTAACTGTGTGTCAGTGTTCTACTTATATTCCTGTATTTTATTGTTTTTTTTAACATGATGACCAGGGGACTACAGATGAAAAATAGTCTTTGGCTAATTCTGGCTTTTTTGACTCATGAATTGTCATGTCATGTGTTTTATTAAATTGCACTGTCCCCACTGTCAAACCTGGTCATTCAGTATATTCAGGTAGTCAGCTGACAAATTCTTTAAGCACATACTGTTGCTGAACCTTGACCTGACCAACTGCAGCAATCACAGCACTGCCCCCACAGGTTGTACAGCAGGCACTAGGCATGATGGGTGCATCACTTCACCTGCCTCTCTTCTTACCTTTGTACAGCGCTTTGGGTGGTCAGCATGACTGGAAAAGCGCTATGCCAGTTCAGTCCATTTACCTTGATGTGCCCATCACTCTGGAACAGGGTAAATCTGGACTTATCAGACCATATGATCTTCTTTCATTGCTCCAATCTGTATGCTCCCTAGGAATTTTTTTTCCCAGTTAGCCTCACAGATTAGTGGTTTTCTTGAGGCTATACAGCTGTTCAGTCCCAATCCATTGAGTTCCCTTTGCATTGTGCTTGTGGAAATGCTCTTACTTTCACTATTAAACATAGCACGGACTTCTGCTGCTGTTTTTCTTCGATCTGATTTCACCAAACGTTTAAGTGATCTTTAAGTGATCTTTTTCGTCAAAGACGATGGGTCCCCACTATCCTTCCAGTTTTTAATAATGTCTTAAATAATAAGTTCTTATACCAATTATGGTAGTTTCTGCAATCTCTTTAGATGTTTTCTCTGCTTGATGCATGCCAATGATTTGACCCTTCTGAAACAGAAGGGTCAAATACAGACATGTTTTCCATGACCACGGATGTATCGTTCGACATGGTTGTTTAAGAAACGAGAAGCAACTCATTGCACCAGTTGGGATTAAATAACTTGTTGCCAGCTGAAACATAATGCCAGTGGCGGATACAGGCGGGGGCGCGCGCACCCCCTTTTGGAGACCAAAATGATTTTTTTAGAGCGGGCGGGCATTGGGCGGAAGCTGTACTTTTTTTTTTTTTTTTTTTTTTTACCTCGGAGTGGCCATCGCTCTGTTAGTACTATCTTTAGCGGGTAGAGCGGGATGGATATTCGGTCTGATTACCAAATAATTACAAGAAGAGACAAAGAAGCAAGCAAGAGCGAGCTGGACGCAGCATTATTAATTTCTGTTCTTCAGCATTGAAGTCAACACTGAAGTAAACATTCACGCTAGGAGGGTTAGCTAGACAGCTAGCAGCACAAGGAGTTAAACTAGGGTGACCAGAGGCCCCCGATTTCCGGGGACTGTCCCTGTTTTGGACCACCTGTCCCCGGCTAAAGCTGTCCCCAGAAATGTCCCCGATTTTACCGAGGGGAAAAAAGTTGCGTGTAGACTGTTATTACGGTAGAGCTGTTGCGCGCAGAAACAGGTGTTACGGTAGCTGGTTGCGCTGCTGATAATATAAAGATGAGGAATATAGCGCACCACTAGATGGCGGTAATGATCCTTTTGGATGTGAACTGCCATTAAAACACGAAGAGGAAGAAGAAGACGAGCACACCACTTTTAAAACAGAAGGAGAAGAAGTGGAAGTTCGTTTTTCACAACCTGCGGTAACTGATGGGGAGCTTCCCTGTGTTGTGGTAAGTGTGTTAATCGATTCATTTTATTTGGATCGGGCTGATCCTGTGAGAAATGTTTGGTTTGTGTGCAGGTTGCTGCTCGCATGAGTAAAAGACACTCAGATAAAATGTTACAGAATTATTGAAAACTCCTTGTAAGGCGCTAATCTGGTACGGTGGTTCTCCAGGGATCAACAAGGGTTCGTCTAAAGATGTTTTAGAACTGATTGGTGACCTTTGGTTTATATTTCAGATAGTTATAAGTAGAGTTATTAAAAGTTGTTTTGCTGATTTATGGTCGTGATTTATGAGCATAGACTTCCAGGTTTAGGTTTAGGTTTTCTACTGCTCAGTTTGGATATATGAAAGTTCCTCATGAAAAAATAGGAGTCAGTAACTGAATGAGACAAGATCTACATGATCTGACAACGATGGAGGAAGAGATAACCGCCTGTTTAATGGTCATTTATGTTGTTTTTGCTTGTAGCTCCAAATATTGTGGTAATTAGATTTTTAGTATTTAATCAGATGAGATAATAATAAAAATAACAATAATTGGAAGTTTTCATGTTGTACATTCTAATGTTTTTGGAACTGATTTTAATTATATAATGTCTGTTTTAGAATAATGTAAGATTGATACAAGAGGAGAGAGGAAGAATATAGGAAGTCAGAAAGGAGATTAAATGGGTGGAGGAAAATAGGAACACTGATGGAAAGAACGGTTGACAAGAAGGGAGAAAATTTTACTTAGAGTATTAATAAAGTTCAAGTGATAAAGCGTTGACATGATTTAAGTGATAAACTAACGTATTGAGTAATGTAGTGTGTGAAGTATGCTATGTAAAACAGAGTGGCTTTATACTCAGGTTTGAGTTGAGAAGCCCAATTGTCTGAGGATATAAACTCTTTCTGAGTCTCTGCACTGAACATGAGTTTCACTGCACTTCCCTAGCTGTGGCAGAATGAAGAGGCAGATTAGTTGTATTTTTTTCTTGTGTTTTAAAAATTTCTGTTCTGCACATAATATATCCTCTTCTCCTCTTATTTTATCCAGACCTCTGGATCCAGTGGCTGATGGCTCTTCAGAGACAGAAGGCCTTGAAGAAACCAGAGATGATCACGTGTTAGCTGACTCACTGACCGGCGTTAACTCCCCTTATAAGAGCAAACAATATAGTAGCACATCAACTACTACCATACACATAATGTAGTTATACACACTTTATGTAAGTTTATACATGCTCATGCTGCACTACACACTCAATCACTTGCATTCATGTCAAGGGGATTTCCAAGTCTGTGCTTTTTTTGAACATGTTTAACACCTCACATCACCAAAACCTATTTTCTCATCCCAAGCAGGCTCTATTCACAGCTCCACTTCTTCCTGAACCTCACCAGCTCCTTTGCTTCCTGTCTTTCATTACTGGACAGACTGATGAGATGAGAAAGAGATCTTTACATAATATAAAGATGATCAACCATCAGGATCAACATTCAAGCAGGAAATGAAGTTGTGGCACACAAAGTGGTCATCATCAGTGGAAAAACCCAGCTCTCTCCCTGAAATTCTAAGGATAACAAATATACAAGTGCTACCCAAACATTTCTATGATTCTTCCCCTTCTGTCAGTTATACCTTTTACGAGTGCTTCTGTGGAACGTGCTAACTCGGGCCTTAAAGCAGTGAAAACTTTGCTGAGGTCGACAATGGGACAAGAAAGGTTTGTGGCTTTGCTACTTATGTATGTCCACAAGGACATTCATTTAGACATCAACAAAATCATATACATATTTGCCCAGAAGTATCCCAGAGGGTTGACATTCATAAACCCATTATCATCGTCATCATAAAGTTGAAGGTGTTGTAGAAGAGAACAATATTCTTTGTCAAGTCTTACTGTTCTATTATAGGCTTATGGCTTAACTTCACCATACATGTTCATCGGTTTAACTTACTTTAAAGTTTTTTTTCTCTCAACATAGTTTATCTCGTTAAAATATATTCAAAACTCCTTTATCACTTGAACCATAACAAACTGTAAAAAATATTAGACTTTCTCATTATAAGTGAGTGTAACTTTACCTACCAAAATATAAATTAACTATCAATGCAGAACCAACTAACAGAAAACAGTTATTAACCCACAGTCAACTTATACATGTTTAGGCCAACTTACTACAAATAAGCTACTAACACATAAGAACTAAAAAACAGCAAACAACTATCAGATAACAAATAATAGCCAACTAACAAACTATTATCAGATAACAAATAATAGCTTAACTAACAAACAACTACCAGGTAACAATTAATGGCCAACTAACAAAAAAAACTACTGACAGATAACAACTAATAAACTACATACATACCACTAGCAAGAAACAGTAATGTTAAATACATATCCATTAAAGTAAACTATAAACTAAAATAATGAGCTAAAATCTAGTTAACCTAAAACCACTTAAAACCTGTCTAACAAATAATAACTACCTAAATTACAATAATCTATCAACTAATTAAATAAGTAACAAAATAACAACTAATATATAATAACCAATTAGTAACTACTAACCACCAAATTATTCAAATGGCTAACCACATAACAGCATAACAAATAGTATAATGACAAATAATGCTGTAGTGGAAGCCACTTACTCAAGAAGAAATTCAGACATTTGTGCACTCTTGCTTGTTTTAACCAACCCAAACTAGCTTACACATTTACCTGCAGTTGTTTCTGGGAATCTAGAATTTAAATCCTAAACATTCATCCATTGACTTCCACTTATCGAAGATCAGGCCACAGGGGCAACAGGTCCAGGGGGGAAACCCACATCCCTCTCCCCAGCGACATCCTTCAATTCATTCTGGTGGATCCCAGGGTGTTCCAAGCCCAGATATGATATATAATCCTTCCGATGAGTTCTGAGTTTTTGTCAGGGTCTCCTCCCAGTGGGACGTACTTGGAAAATTGCCAGGTGCCCAGGTGACATCCTGATCAGATGACTGACCCCTTTCGATATGGAGAAGC
Source organism: Fundulus diaphanus (assembly GCA_037039145.1). Classification (NCBI taxonomy): domain Eukaryota; kingdom Metazoa; phylum Chordata; class Actinopteri; order Cyprinodontiformes; family Fundulidae; genus Fundulus; species Fundulus diaphanus. Next base: position 7,394,989 of record CM073139.1, read on the forward strand.
AGTGACTCTACTTTGAGCTCCCCCGGGAAAACCTATCTCACCCTATCTCTAGGGCTGAGCCCAGCCACTCTTTGGATGATGCTCATTTTGGTTGGTTGTATCCTGGATCTCTTTCTTTCTGTCATGGTCCATTCTTCATGATCATAGGTAAGGGTTGGAATGCAGAAGTACCAGTAAATTGAGAGCTTTTGGCTCAGTTCTTTCTTCAGATTGGTGCAGCACCACGATTACACCACACAAAGCCCCAGTCCCTCTGTCCATCTCCCGTTCCATACAACCATCACTCATGAACAAGTCACCAATAGAACAAGACACCTCTGCTTGAGACAGAAACTGACCTCTAACTCAAAGAGGCTAGTTCCATCCTTTCCAGTGTAGGATTAAGGCCTCAGCTTTGGAGAAGCTGACTTTTCAAATATCTATTGCTTAAATTT
>CM073139.1:8767922-8910422 GCA_037039145.1 Fundulus diaphanus
GTCGGCTACAGCCACAACACGGGGAGCATGTTGGGCCAAAAAAATAGGAGCAGGAGGTCGTCTTCCATCGTATCATTCTGGGAAATTAGAAAAAAAGGATGCCAAAATCAACGTTAACCTGTATTTTATTGATATGCTGTTGTGTTTTGCAGGGGAGTGAGAGATAAAGTGAGATATCCACAAGGTTTGGGAGGTAAACGTAATCAGAACCAGAATCAGGCGGCACCTATCATTCAGCACTCCTTCCTGACTGATGTGTCAGATGTGCAGGAGATGGAAAACGGTCTGCTCAGCCTCCTCAACGACTTCCACTCTGGGAAACTGCAGGCCTTTGGTAATGTGGAGCTGACAGAGGAAGCAAGCAGTGAGTATGATCCGCTGCGCATCTTCTAATCGCTTTTCTGTTGTAATCTGCTGTCTCAGGCAATGAGTGCTCCATTGATCAGATGGAGCACGTCAGAGAGATGCAGGAGAAGCTGGCACGCATGCACTTTGACCTTTATGGTGAGGTTGACGAAATGCCTGAGGATCAGCGAAAAATGGCCTCTGACACCAACATGGACAAGCTACTTCTTAATGTAAGACTGCTACTTTTCAGTGTTGGCAGATAGAGTCAAGGTTTTCCAGCCCAAATATCTGTTAAAAACCGCCACAACAAATGCTCTGCTATTGCTGCAAAAAGCATTTTTCTTGACAAATCTAAAGAACACCTTATTACCATTAGAGTTTCAATTTCTATCTTTCAGCATGTTCTGTTCATTTGAAATGATTTCTGTTCTGGTCAGTGTATGTTTTGGTCATGTGATTTTCGTTTTAAAAACGGGGATTAAAATACAAAAAACAAACGGTTATTTGATATTTGTTTTACAATGCAAAAATTAAAACTTTTTAAGTGATAAAAAGGGATGAGCAAAATTTGAAAACTTATTTGAGTTTAATTTAACAAAAAATGCTCATTTGTTCATATTTTGGGACCACATGTGGGCATTTACGTGACAAGAACGGCACATTTGATAAGGTGCCAGTGTTGCTTTAGCCCAGAATTTTTTTTTTATTTTGAACCTTACTAAGTTGACTTTAGAATTCGTGATTTGGCAAAACAAGCCAGTCACCCATAGAAATCTAAGGACAGTTATCACAATTATGTGTGGTAGGCAATAAGAGGATGTTACACAAGAAACGTGCAAAGATTTTGCACTGAAAATGGGTTAAGTTTGATGGAACTCCCTGAAGCTTTGGAGTTTGAAACAGATCATTGCAAGGGGTTTTATTTGTTGCTCATCATGCAGGAGCTGCTGTGATCTCCCCATGATAATCAGGAGCAAAGGCCTTATTCACAGACTCTATTATTTTTATTATATTTGCTTCTGGCAGCATGCTGTTTTCTTATACACATAAGACAAATAGGTGTCACTATTACTATGCTTTTGAAATTTCAGGGAAATCAAATAATTATTCATGGCCAAGAATATATATACTTATTTAAGAAATTCGTAATTATCTTTGAAAAGTTTTAGGGGCATATGCTCTGGAGCTTTTTCCTGGAGCCTCTGGTGTTTTCAGCACATCAAGTTTTACTCCAAGAGCTCACTATATCAGGTTCACAGTGAGGAGGACACATCATCAGCTTCAAATACCACAGCTCAATGTTTTACATTATGCAAAAACCTGCGACTCCTAGTCCAGCTGTGCAGTGGGCTGCCTCAGCCTCAGCCCACTGCACAGCAAGAGCCCTCACAGCTCTTACAGTGGTCCAACACATTAAAATCACTCCACTGGTATTGCATCATCAGCTTCAAATACCACAGCTCAATGTTTTACATTATGCAAAAACCTGCGACTCCTAGTCCAGCTGTGCAGTGGGCTGCCTCAGCCTCAGCCCACTGCACAGCAAGAGCCCTCACAGCTCTTAGAGTGGTCCAACACATTAAAATCACTCCACTGGTATTGCAGCGGTCATCGCCCTCTGCTGAAAGTTTGTCCATCTAATATTCATCATATGTTACAACCATGTTACAATCCGTCTAATGTTAAATATGTTAAAGTCCATCATATGTTACAATCACTATACTGTTATTGCCTATGTGCACATTTCTCTCAGGAATATCTAAATACAAATTTCTGTAAATGAACCCTCAAATCATTGCACGAAAGTACTTCATTATTTGTGATTCATGAAGGACAACTAATCTATGTAACATGGCTCATGTCACTCGCAAAGGGACTGATTTCAAAGCCCTCGAACTCTGACACAATCTTTTTGTTTTTTCTTTTGCACAGTATAATGTGAAAAAAAATGTACACATTATTTATTGTCTGTTGCTTGTACTCTAACCCGGATTGTCCTGAAGGAAATTTAACCATGGTAACACGGGTTGACAATAAAGAATCTTTGAATCTTACTAGTGATATCTGTGCTGAGACTTCTGCGGTTAAAAGAACATTACTCAGTTATGATTTTAGACATGGCAAAACAAGGCCTAAGTAAATCTGCAACACTGGCACCCTATCAAATTTGGCACTCTTGTCATGTAAATGACTACATTCGGTCTTGGAATATGAACAAATGGACCTTTTTTGTTTCTGTTTTAAAGGTATACTATGCAACCGGGGTTGATTTTCCAGCGAGGCGCCCCCCAGAGGGCGAAAGTAAAAGTGCACTGTCGTAAATATGCTCAGCTGTTCTCCTGGTTTCTCCGGCAAGCCAGGCGTGGTTGTTTTGAGCTTAGCAGACAGGCGAACGCAACGAATCACCATCCTGCTGTTCAAGCAGAGCTACGAGGGAGCGCCCTCCCCTCCTCTCCGTCCCCGCCAGTGGAGTGAGGGGAGCGGGCGTCCCGAAACGACCTCCGCCTGGCCCGGGACCCGCTGGGCCCGGACATCGGCTCGCGGGGGGGTTGGGGAGGGAGAGGGTCCCGGTCCGCGCGACGCGCTGGCCGTCTGTTTCCGTATGCCGCGCGGCTGCCGGGGTGTCTCGTCTTTCCTCTCTCCCCTCCGTTCCCCCCGACGCCCGGTGCCTCCTGAGCCGCGTCCGAGCGTCGCGCGGTACAGTTTGAGAACACAGATCAGCGGAGAACTTTTAAACCCAGCCGTTCCGTCGCACAGTTTGAAAACACAGATCAGCACACAGATGAGCGGTGAACGTTTAAACCCCGCGGTTCCGTTGCACAGTTTGAGAACACAGATCAGCACGCAGATGAGCGGTGAACGTTTAAACCCCGCGGTTCCGTTGCACAGTTTGAGAACACAGATCAGCACACAGATGAGCGGTGAACGTTTAAACCCCGCGGTTCCGTCGCACAGTTTGAGAACACAGATCAGCACACAGATGAGCGGTGAACGTTTAAACCCCGCGGTTCCGTCGCACAGTTTGAAAACACAGATCAGCACACAGATGAGCGGTGAACGTTTAAACCCCGCGGTTCCGTTGCACAGTTTTAAAACACAGATCAGCACAAAGATGAGCGGTGAACTTTTAAACCCCGCGGTTCCGTTGCACAGTTTGAGAACACAGATCAGCACGCAGATGAGCGGTGAACGTTTAAACCCCGCGGTTCCGTCGCACAGTTTGAGAACACAGATCAGCACACAGATGAGCGGTGAACGTTTAAACCCCGCGGTTCCGTCGCACAGTTTGAAAACACAGATCAGCAGACAGATGAGCGGTGAACGTTTAAACCCCGCGGTTCCGTTGCACAGTTTGAAAACACAGATCAGCACAAAGATGAGCGGTGAACTTTTAAACCCTGCGGTTCCGTTGCACAGTTTGAAAACACAGATCAGCACAAAAATGAGCGGTGAACGTTTAAACCCCGCGGTTCCGTCGCAGTTTGAGATGTATATAAGCACCACGACTGAAAAACTCGTACAGTGTATGCCCGGCTTTAACACAGTGAAAGTATGAACATGCACAGAGAGAGAGAGTAACCATTCCAATGTTACTTACAATCGCATCAGCAGAAACGCGAGGTCCGCGTCAGCCTTGCAGCCTTCTTTCTCTTTTAGCTCTCGCCATTCGGAAAAAGCTTTCCCGATGTTCACCCGTGTACGACTCTTCTCTCTTTCCACAGCCCTTTTCCTCTTTCTTGTCTGCTCCGACATGGGCTTTCGCTGTTTTATCGCCGGTTCCGCCATGATAACTGCACAGATATCGCCACTGCGCTAGCAACGAGCATACGTTTCACTGGGGGCGTGTAGCAGTTCTCGCCGTAAAGCAAGACCGACTCTCGCGATCTTGCACGAGATTCTGAGCCTGTGGGCGCGGGCCGAGGGCTCCTGCAATTGCAAGTGCGGTATTTCCCCCACAGACCACCAGGGCGGCCAAGAAAACCTTTGTTCAACCTGAAATGACTCATTTAATCATCCAAAACGGTATGGAACACATTAATTAACTGAAAAATGTTGCATAGTGTGCCTTTAAAGTAATTTCATTTTTTGTTATCTGAAATTGAAAAGGAAACTCAAATCATTTTTCAAATTTTGATTATCCCTTATTGACACTGAAAATAAGAAATGATTTATATTTTAATTTTTGTATTTTAAAACAAAAATCAAATAACCATTTGTTTTTAATCCGTGTATCTTTCGTTCTTTCCATTTTCAATTGCAAATCAAAAAATGAAAAACAAAAAATGGACTGGTTATTTTGTTTTTTGATTCTAATGGTTAAACCAAAAACGAAAAACTAATTGGTTTTTCATATTTCAATTATAAGCTCAGATCAAAAATACGAAATCGAAAAACGGACAGCAAAGCAATCCGTGTATCTTTCGTTCTTTCTATTTTCAATTGCAAATCAAAAAATGAAAAACAAAAAATGGACTGGTTATTTTGTTTTTTGTTTCTTATGGTTAAACCAAAAACGAAAAACGAATTGGTTTTTCATATTTCAATTATAAGCTCAGATCAAAAATACGAAATCGAAAAACGGACAGCAAAGCAGAATTTGATTTTAATATTTAATCGGCGCAGTTTACGTGACCCGGAAACAGCTGTTTTGCGACTTCAGTAAAGTTAGAAAGATGTTCACAGATTCGGCTTTTCCGGATCAATAACTCATATGTGGATGATTTATTCTACAAAACGGATACCTCTCTGTAACCACAGCAAGGCAGACAGTGAGCTACAACCGTAGTTTCCTCGAAACGAGTCTCCCACCGCAATGGGTGAATTACATTGGACCCAATGCAGAGCTCGCTGCTCCGCAACTGCTTAGGGACCGTCTGCAAGTTGCTACACCAGAAACATAATCAGAGAGAAATATTCAACAGCGTCACCAAGGAGAGGTGGATTATTATCAAATTCATTTCATATGTATCTGATCTAATGTATATCATACCACATTTATTGGATTTGAAAATAATACATTTTTTGAGGAATTTCCCAAAGCCTAAATGGCAAATGGCACCTCTATTTTATTATTATGATAAGTACAACATGAGCAATGACTAAACCATAGATCATTGTAGTGCCACCAAACTTGTAGAATACACAGATAACCTCATCTCGTTTTTACTACAACTCTTACTTTGGAAAGATGGGCCACAGATATTTCAAATATTCTCCATGTAACATTAGGGGCATAAACTATTATCCATCCATCCATCCATCCATCCATTTTCTGACCCACTTATTCCCTCATGGGGTCGCTGATGCCTATCTCCAGCGATCACTGGACAGGTCGCCAGTCTGTCGCAGATAAAGTATTATCATCATTCACAAAGTAACTTTTATAAGTTGTAAGGTGACAAAAATCACATCCACATCATATCAGATTTATTTACATAGCAAAACTTGGCTTGTGACTTTTGACTCTCAATTCTGAGGAATAATTTCACATAAAAAAAATAATACAAATCTTTCTCCATCGTTTTTATTAGCAGTACTCAGTTTGAACTGCAGGAATCTCTAAGCCAACACTCTTGCCCTGGAAACAAAAAACAAAATAACCAGTTCATTTTTTGTTTTTCGTTTTTTGATTTGCAATTGAAAATAGAAGGAACGAAAGATACACGGATTGTTTTTGTGTTTTTAATTCCCGTTTCTAAAATGAAAATCAAATGACCAAAAGATACAAATAATCCGTGTATCTTTCGTTCTTTCTATTTTCAATTGCAAATCAAAAAATGAAAAACAAAAAATGGACTGGTTATTTTGTTTTTTGTTTCTTATGGTTAAACCAAAAACGAAAAACGAATTGGTTTTTCATATTTCAATTATAAGCTCAGATCAAAAATACGAAATGGAAAAACGGACAGCAAAGCAGAATTTGATTTTAATATTTAATCGGCGCAGTTTACGTGACCCGGAAACAGCTGTTTTGCGACTTCAGTAAAGTTAGAAAGATGTTCACAGATTCGGCTTTTCCGGATCAATAACTCATATGTGGATGATTTATTCTACAAAACAGACACCTCTCTGTAACCACAGCAAGGCAGACAGTGAGCTACAACCGTAGTTTCCTCGAAACGAGTCTCCCACCGAGCTGGGAGAATTATTGGACCCAATGCAGAGCTCGCTGCACCGCAACTGCTTAGGGATCGTCTGCAAGTTGCTACACCAGAAACATAATCAGAGAGAAATATTCAACAGCGTCACCAAGGAGAGGTGGATTATTATCAAATTCATTTCATATGTATCTGATCTGATGTATATCATACCACATTTATTGGATTTGAAAATAATAAATTTTTTGAGGAATTTCCCAAAGCCTAAATGGCTAACGGCACCTCTATTTTATTATTATGATAAGTACAACATGAGCAATGACTACACCATAGATCATTGTAGTGCCACCAAACTTGTAGAATACACAGATAACCTCATCTAGTTCATACTATAACTCTTACTTTGGAAAGATGGGCCACAGATATTTCAAATATTCTTCATGTAACATTAGGGGCATAAACTATTATCCATCCATTTTCTGACCCGCTTATTCCCTCATGGGGTCGCTGATGCCTATCTCCAGCGATCACTGGACAGGTCGCCAGTCTGTCACAGATAAAGTATTATCATCATTCACAAAGTAACTTTTATAAGTTGTAGGGTGACAAAAATCACATCCACATCATATCAGATTTATTTACACAGCAACACTTGGCTTGTGAATTTCGACTTTCAATTCTGAGGAATAATTTCACATAAAAAAATAATACAAATCTTTCTCCATCGTTTTTATTAGCAGTACTCAGTTTGAACTGCAGGCATCTCTAAGCCAACACTCTTGCCCTGGAAACCCTTTTCACCATTTTTTTTCTTTACAGGTATAATATTAATTAAAAGTACACTTGGAATCAAAAAACACGACATTTTCATGTGTTGTCATTGGTTTTTACTTTATTTCAAAGATGTTTGAGCTTTGGTTAGTTATTTAATTTATTTGATTAAATGTGCTGGTATTGACTTTTTACCTCATGGTCACTGCCTTGCAACCACACCACCAGACACAATCAGACCAATTAGATGCTTAGTATAATGAAGTCCCAGCCAATCATGATTAGCCATCAATTAAGGTCAGTAGAGCAATAATCTTTTTACAGTTTAGCGAAAAGAGAGATTATGAGGAAGTTGAAATATGAAAAGAATTTCCACAATAAGTCAAACCATTTTTCTTTTCCGTGTCATTTTGATAGTTGTAATGAATGAGAAATGTTTACATGCCAGATTAAATTCAGTTTCTATTGTGATCTGAAGCTTGTGACCTGATTCAATGCTACATTAATTTACCCTCTCTTTAGCAACATATGTAACTGTTGGCCATATTAGATATTTTAGATTTAGACTTAAACAAGCTCTTTTTCATTTCACTTGTATTAGGTAAAATTTGGATAATATTTTTAGTAATATATATTTAGTAAAATATTTAAGTACTTTATAACTTTAAAAAATCTTAAAAATATCTAGTTTAGCACATTTTCCCAAAGTAAGAGTTGTAGTATAAACTAGATGAGATTATCTATGTGTTCTACAAGTTTGGTGGCACTACAATGATCTGTGGTGTAGTCATTGCTCATGTTGTACTTATCATAATAATAAAATAGAGGTGCCATTTGCCATTTAGGATTTGAAAAATTCCTCAAAAAATGTATTATTTTCAAATCCAATAAATGTGGTATGATATACATTAGATCAGATACATATGAAATGAATTTGATAATAATCCACCTCTCCTTGGTGACGCTGTTGAATATTTCTCTATGATTATGTTTCTGGGGTTGCAACTTGCAGACGGTCCCTAAGCATCTGCGGAGCAGCGAGCTCTGCATTGGGTCCAATGTAATTCTCCCAGCGCGGTGGGAGACTCGTTTTGAGGAAACTACGGTTGTAGCTCACTGTCTGCCTTGCTGTGGTTGCGGAGAGGTGTCTGTTTTGTAGAATAAATCATCCACATATGAGTTATTGATCCGGAAAAGCCGAATCTGTGAATATCTTTCTAACTTTACTGAAGTCGCAAAACAGCTGTTTCCGGGTCACGTAAACTGCGCCGATTAAATATTAAAATCAAATTCTGCTTTGCTGTCCGTTTTTCCATTTTGTTTTTTTGATCTGAGCTTATAATTGAAATATGAAAAACCAATTCGTTTTTCGTTTTTGGTTTAAGCATAAGAACCAAAAAACAAAATAACCAGTTCATTTTTTGTTTTTCGTTTTTTGATTTGCAATTGAAAATGGAAAGAACGAAAGATACACGGATTCTGTCCGTTTTTCCATTTCGTGTTTTTGATCTGAGCTTAGAATTGAAATATGAAAAACCAATTCGTTTTTCGTTTTTGGTTTAAGCATAAGAACCAAAAAACAAAATAACCAGTCCATTTTTTATTTTTTGTTTTTTGATTTGCAATTGAAAATAGAACGAATGATACACGGATTATACACTGACCTGTTCTGAATAGTTCAATGCATTTTTAAATGGAAAACAAGAATAATTCAACTTAATCCCAAATATTTGAGAGATGGTGTATAAATGAGCTCCCAAATCACTGCTGTTTTAACTGTCGAACTACTCGAGATACTGATATTACTGATACTCGGTTATTCCTTGTTCGGAGGAAGTCAGTTTTTTATAAGTGAATGCAAACCTCCTGGTTCTTAATCTGCTTGTAAAGTATATATTTACCAATAATCACAAGTCTAAAATCAGAAATATTCATTGTCTCCACAGCTTGAGGAGCTCAGCTCTTCCATGTATCCTTTTGACTTGCAAAACATCCAATAAGTTCATTTTATTATTGCTTTTAACAGATCATTTTTGTGCAATCTTAATACCCACGCAACACGGTCCGTGTATCTTTTGGTCATTGGATTTTCGTTTCAGACATAGGAATTGAAAAAACAAAAACAAATGGCCGTTTGATTTTTGTTTTAAAATACAAAAAATAAAATCGAAATACAAAGCGTTTATCTTTTTCATTGTCAAAAAGGGAAGAGTAAAATTTGAAAAATTATTTGAATTTAATTCTCTATTTTGGGTAACAAAAAACAAAAATGCTTTAAAACAGAAACGGAAAAACGGCTCGTTTGTTCATATTCCGGAAACCGGAAGTGGTTCCTGCTGCCTGAGACTACTTTCCAAAATAAAAGCTATATGTTTGGCCCACATCAGCCTATTTTTTTTTTTTTTTTTTTTTTTTTTTACACATGTCGACTACAGTTAGTTTATATAATTTCTTTCAACTTTATGGTGAATATGGAAATATATATTCTGGTCAGAGTCACTGTTTAGCCTAAATAACTACTAAAACAATAGCATACAATCTTAAACATGCTTGCTGTTGCAATTACCTTGATAAATAGGAATTTGCACAGGGATACTAAAACCATTTGTTTGCCCAAGTAACTACTTTCACTTACAGATGGCAGATTAAGATCTCGAGATGTTACTCATCGAAATCCATCTACATGATGTGGAATTTCAAAAATAAAAGCCCTCCAAAATCTATATGTTAAGTCAGTTTGACCTAAGTTTCAGTGTATACTGTTACTGCAACATGACAGTAGAACACCTCCAGATGTTACTCAACAAATATCATCCACATCTGATGTTGCCACTGTTAATTCTGAAAGGGTAGCATGCAGCTATTGTTGAAGAAGAATGCGATCAATGTAAAACACACCTTAACATTCAGGTTCAATAAATACTTTTCTTTTGATAACAGATTTGATACTTTTAAAAATTTGAAATTGGATTAAAAACATAAAACAACCATAAAGTATGTGTGTGTGTGTGTGTGTGTGTGTGTGTGTGATGTGTGTGTGTGTGTGTGTGTGTGTGTGTGTGTGTGTGTGTGTGTGTGTGTGTGTGTGTGTGTGTGTGTGTAATATTTGTGTATATCACAAATATACAAAATAGCTGGACGATGTTCTTATGTTGTAGTTCAACAAGCCCGGTATTCATAAAAATTTGGTCATCATTTGTGATATGGCTTCTCATATTGAAAATAAGACACAGAATCTAACTGTTGTATTATCTTAAAGACATAGGCCTACTTACCCTCGCTGATTCTTGGACATCCTTCTTTCCCAGAAAACAAGGCTTTAAGCGATACATTCATTCAGCCAATAACAAATAAGACAAAGTTCCACTGAGAGTCTCTTTTGTCCAAATTATAAGAAAGATCACAACAACAACAAAAATGTTCTGTGTACTTTCTTCTTAGACTGGCTAGGAATTTTTTAAATTATTATTAATGATTATTTTTCTCTGTGTATGGCAAAAAGTATTTCATTTCCAATGCATTGAGAAACCTAAAATACACTATATTGTATTGTATAAGTATTCACTCACCTGCCTTCGACTCTTCTGGGAAGGCTGTCCACAAGGTTTAGGAGTGTGTTTATGGGAATTTTTGACCATTCTTCCAGAAACGCATTTGTGAGGTCACATACTGATGTTGTACGACAAGACCTGGCTCTCAGTCTCCACTCTATTTCATCCCAAAGGTGTTCTATCGGGTTAAGGTCAGGGCTCTGTATAGGCCAGTGAAGTTCATCCACACCAAACTCTTCCATCCATGTCCTTATGGACCTGTTGGAGGAGGCAGGGGCCAGCTTCAAACTGTTCCCACAAAATTGAGAACATGGAATTGTCCAAGATGTCTTAGTCTGTGGAATCACTCAGAGCTCCTTTAACTGGAACTAAGGGGCCAAGCCCAGCTCCTGAAAAAACACCCCACACCATAATCCCCCCTCTGCCAAACTTTACACTTGGCACAATGAAGTCAGACAAGCACCGTTCTCCTGGCAACCGCCAAACCCAGACTCGTCCATCAGATTTCCAGATGGAGAAGCGTGATTTGTCACTCCAAAGAACGTGTCTCCAACGCTTTGCATTGCACTTGGTGATGTATGGCTGAGATGCAGCTGCTCAGCCATGGAAACCCATTCCATGAAGGTCTCTGCACTGTTCTTGAGCTAATCTCAAGGCCACATGAAGTTTGGAGGTGTGTAGTGTTTGACTCTGCAGAAAGTTGGCAACCTCTACGCTCTATGAACTTCAGTATCCACTGACCCCGCTCTGACAGTTTACATGGCTGAGTTGCTGTCGTTCCCAAACACTTCTGTAGGAGCCATTTCTCTATTTTGTTTTAGAACTCAGATTATTTAGTTCATTTGTATTTATTTGGTTATTTGTTGCATTTAGAATACAGTTGTTTAGAATACAATTATTTCTTAGTAAATTGTTTAATTAGTTAATTGATTTTGTGTGGGTTTTGGGTGTGTCTGGTGTATAAATACATGGACTCCAGGTAGCTCAGGATGAAAAGTGGGTGGGCTTATGGTTTTTTACCAGTCTTCCAGTGCTGCAACCAGGGCAGTCTACCAGTCCTTTCAGGAAGCAAGTCACTCAGCCTGGTTAGTCAGTGAGTAGCAGGTGAAGCGAGCACAAAGGCTGAAACCAGGGCAGCCAAGGCAGCAAGTAGGTTTTCTGTTTGTATCATGTTTATTTTTTCCCTGAAGAGGCCTGGAATAAACTCTCAGAACTGCATTTTTTGACGTATTTTGAGAATTTTTTGTACTGCGTAAACCCGGAAACCCACTATTCATCAAGTAACTATTTGATTTACATTTAATTTTTGTTCGTTTACTTTTAATTTCTTCCATAGACAAGTAGTCATTACAACTTCCATTTTCTTATGATACAGCAGTTGACTCAAGAAAATTTAGGAGCGAGGAAAGTTGACAACTGGATTTTTTGTCAGCTGGCAATTGTTATGGAAATATATATTCACTTATATGATAATAGTGTATTTTACAGTTATGCAGATATTAACTTTAAACCCAGTAAACCTTGGGATGAACATCTGTGCAGAACACAAAAGGCCCTTAGACTTCAGCGAGCGTGTACCAGCCACAGTGCTGAACGGTCATTTATGAGAGCCTTAGGAAGCAGAGCAGATAGTGTTTTTAAAGCAGATAATGTTTTATCATTCCTTTCTCAAGGTCTCATGTTATCTTAGCTAACTCCCAGGAACTGCACTAGGCAATAGATTACATTTAACGATCAAATGTCAGGAAACACAGGTTGTAGCCAGACTTAGAGGCTGCACTTAGATTTGGGGAGGGGGTTTGGTCCGGCCCCCTTCTGGAGCCACCCATGGGGTAAAAAGGCTTGTTCTAGGTGTACGCGCTGAGACATCTTTACAACTCATGGACAGCATTTTCGGGATAAGGTTAGAATATCTGCGTCGGTGATAAAACTTGTAAATGTCTCCCTTTTTGGAATTCCAAATTGTAATAAATATATGTTAAACTGTTTTTTTGCCTCTGAATTCACTCTCTTCTCTTCTTGCCAAATGTCCGAAATGGGATGAATGAGACGGGCCGCAGTGACAGGAACGGGCCGATAAGTCTCGAAACATTCTATCACAGCTTCACGAGCTCCTGAGAGCGACCCATTCTTTCACAAATGTTTGTGAAAACATTCTGCATGCATAGGTTTTATACACCTGTGACCATGGAAGTGATAGGAACACCTGATTCCAATAATTTGGATGGCGGAGCGAATACTTTTGCAATATAGTGTATTGGAACACTATATTGTATGTTGGAACAGTCTTTTATTTTGAAATTCCACATCTAATCTTAATGAGCTTTGTTGAGCAGCCTCTGGAGGTGTTCTACTGTTATGCTGAATCAAAAATTTTCACTTAAAACATACGGGTTAGTAGCAACATGATCAGCAACCTAGGTCAAAGTGAATATATAGAGAGATTGTGAAGGGCTTTCACTTTGAAATTCCACATCAGATGTGGATGAAATTTGTTGAGCAACATCTGGAGGTGTTATACTGTCAGGCTGAAGTGACAGTATTCCCTGAAAATGTACCGTTTAGTAGCGACATTGTCAGCAACTTAGGTGAAATTGACTTAATGTAGAGATTTCGGAGGGCTTTCATTTAGAAATTCCACATCATGTATACGGATTTTGATGAGTAACATCTCAAAATATTAATCTGTCGTCTGTAAGTGAAAGTAGTCACTTGGAAAAAACAATTGTTTTAATATAATATAATATATAATAATATGTGCAAATTCTCAGTTATCCGAGTCATCGCAACAGCAAGCCTGTTTAAGGCTGTCTGCTATTTTTTTTAGTAATTATTCAGGCCAAACAGTGACTATGACCAAAATATATATTTCCATATTCACCAGCAGGCCTGAATAATAAAGAAATATTACATAAAGCTGTAAGAAATTACTTCAACTAACTGAAGTCCATATGTGCAACAAAACAAAGAATAGAACAGGTTGATACACGTCAAACACATTGCTTTTATTTTGGAAAGTAGTCTCAGGCATTACTACCGTAATGCACGGTGCTTGCATGATCTACAAAACCAAGGGAGGGCTGGCATGACTGCCGTGTCCCCAGTGGCGGCTGGCTTGACCTCAGTAAACTCAGTTATGTTCATTGGAAAATCGCCTCACTTTTCTTAGAGAATATCGTCTTACTCCCCCTCTCACCTGGGATATCTGCACTGAGATTTGTATGGATGACAAGCCTTGTTTTGTCGTGTCTAAAATCATATCTGCGTAAGGTTCTTAAGACATTTTATTCTGAAAAATGTGGTGCTTTTGCAACGCATAAGTGACCACTTCCGGTCTCAGAATATGAACAAATTAGCCTATTTTTCGTTTATGTTTTAAACCATTTTTGTTTTTTCTTACCCGAAATGGAAAATGAAATTCAAATCATTTTTCAAATTTCACTTTGCCCTGATTGACAATGAAAAAGAGAAACGCTTTGTATTTCGATTTTCTTTTTCGTATTTTAAAACAAAAATCAAACGGCCATTTGTTTTTGTTTTTTTCAATTCCTGTGTCTGAAACGAAAATCCAATGACCAAAAGATACACGGACCCAACACAGTCCGTGTATCTTTTGGTCATTTGATTTTCGTTTCAGAAACAGGAATTAAAAAAACCAAAAACAAATGGCAATTTGATTTTTGTTTTAAAATACAAAAATGAAAATCGAAATACAAAGTGTTTCTCTTTTTCATTTTCAAAAAGGGAAAAGTAAAATTTGAAAAATGATTTGAATTTCATTTTCCATTTTGGGTAAATGAAAAAAAAAAAAATTGCTTTTGAACAGAAACGAAAAAAGGCTTGTTTGTTCATATTCCGAGACCAGATGTGGTTACTAATGCCTGAGACTACTTTTCAAAATAAATGCAATTTATTGAGCAACATCTGGAGGTGTTCTACTGTCAGGCTGAAGTGACATTATCCACTGAAAACGTACCGATTAGTAGCAACATTCACAGCAACTTAGGTCAAATTGACTTAACGTAGAGCAATTCGAAGAAAGAGAATTGTAAAATCTTATGTTGAGTTGCTTTTATTTTAAAATTTTTACCGAGAACTTACAGTGTAGTAGTAACATTGATTGCAATTTAGGTCAAGGTGACTATTTATTGAGATATTGAAGGGCTTTTATTTTGAAATTCCACATCAGATTTCGATGCAATTTGTTGAGCAGCATCTGGAGGTGTTCTACTGTCATGCTGAAGTGACAGTATCCACTGAAAACATACGGCAACATTGACAGCAACTTAGCCCTAAGTTTGGAAGGCTTTAATTTAGAAATTCTACATCATGTGTCAGATAATGGGATTGGTGAACCCGAATTCAGCCACACACAGAGTTTTGTTTTGAGCAATTTATTGAAGGAGCTGGATGGTGGAGAAGGAGACCAGTGAACTGTACCAGACTGGAGCAGATGAATGATGATGGCTGGCGGACGCTGAGGAGCTGGAGCAGGCGGAGGTGAAGGAGCAGAAGCAGGCGGGTGTGAGGCGAAGGAGACGGCAAGGCAAACGCAAGGGATGAAAGCAGGCAGGTTGGAGGAAGGACGAGGGAAGAAGGCTGGTGCATGCACGGTAGCAGCAGGAAGGAGTGTGTCGAGAGCAGGCTCGACCGACGACTGGAGGCCAGGAGGCAGCTCGGCCAACAACTGAAGACCAGGAAGGGCCACCGGACCATCGGCGGCTGGAGCAGGAACCGAGGCATCAGCCAGGCCCCTGGTGACGGGAGACCAGGGGAAGCCACCTTCGGCAGAGTCTTCAGCAGCCGGCGGTGGTGAAGCAGGACTCTCAGCGGCGGAGCAGGGCTCTCGGCGGCCAGGAGGCAGAAGCAGGGCTCTCAGCGGCCGGCGAGGCAGCAGAAGGGCTCTCGGCGGCCGGCGAGGCAGCAGCAGGGCTCTCGGCGGCCGGCGAGGCAGCAACAGGGCTCTCGGCGGCCGGGAGGCAGCAGCAGGGCTCTCAGCGGCCGGCGAGACAGCAGAAGGGCTCTCGGCAGCCGGCGAAGCAGCAGCAGGGCTCTCGGCGCCATCTCTGCGGCCTGCGCCGCACCCACGCAGGCTTGGGCAGTGGCGTGCAATGCACCCTCAGCAGCGGAAACAGTGGTGAACCAACAGGGGAGAAGGTTGTCCCAGTCCCCGTAGAAAAAGTCCCACAGCTGCGACTCATGGATCTGGGGGGCGCTCTGGCAGGGCTCTCCCGAGCAGCAGCGAAGACACCCGGCCGACTCACCAGGGAGACCGAGGTGACGTTGGTGCAGATGAGACGGGCAAGCAGGTGAGCTGTGGTCTGGGTGGAGGTGGTTTGCTGAGGAGCTGAGAAAGCGCTGCTTGATAATTCCACTCCTGCTCCTCAAACAGCCCAGTGGTCCCTAGAGGTATCAGGAGCTCAGTCTGGTCTCTTAAGCTGTCCCATGCTTGGGACAACAGCATTCATCCGCTTCCAAGGCGAGCTGAGCGTGGCGATGGCATCAAAACACTCCCGGAGATGATTCCAGAAGAACTCCGCCGCGTCACGCAGGACAATCTCTTCGCGAAAACTCTGTGTGGGAGACGGGTTCATGATGGCCGGATCGTACTGTCAGGTACTGGGATTGGTGAACCCGAATTAAAAAACCAAAAACAAATGGCGATTTGATTTTTGTTTTAAAATACAAAAATTAAAATCAAAATACAATGTGTTTCTCTTTTTCATTGTCAAAAAGGGAAAAGTAAAATTTGAAAAATTATTTGAATTTAATTTTCTATTTTGTGTAACAAAAAACAAAAATGCTTTTTAACAGAAATGAAAAAAGGCTTGTTTGTTCATATTCCGGAGACCGGATGTGGTCACTAATGCCGGAGACTACTTTTCAAAATAAAAGCAATGTGTGTGACGTACAGTATATCAACCTATTGTATTTTTTATTTTTTACACATATCGACTTCAGTTAGTTGTTATAATTTCTCACAGCTTAATGTAATATTTTTTATTATTCAGGTCTGCTGTGAATATGGAAATATATATTTTGGTCAGAGTCACTGTTTAGCCTGAATAACTACTAAAACAATAGCAAACAGGCTTAAATATGCTTGCTGTTGCGATGACCCGGATAACTGAGAATTTGCTCAGGGATACTAAAACAATTAGTTTTTCCAAGTGACTACTTTCACTTACAGAAGACAGATTAAGATCTTGAGATGTTACTCATCAAAATCCATCTACATGATGTTAAATTTCAAAATGAAAGCCCTCAAAAATCTCTGTTAAGTCAATTTGAACTAAGTTGCTGTCAATGTTGCTCCTACACCGTATGTTTTCTGTGGATACTGTCACTTCAGCATGACAGTACAACAAATTTCATCCACATGTGATGTGGAATTTCAAAATAAAAGCCCTTCAAAATCTCCATATATAGTCACCTTGAGTTGCTGTCAATGTTGCTTCCACACTGTAAGTGTAGAGTGAAAATTTAAAAATAAAAGCAACTCAACATAAGATTTGACAATTCTTTATCCAAATTGCTGAGGTTTACATTTTTGTGACTTAGACAACTTTATTTGTCATTTTGTATGCACAGAGTGCGTACAGAGCGAAATTTCGTTTGCATACAGCTTGAAAAATTACAGTAAATTGCAGTGAATTACAGGATGGGTGCAGCAGTGATTTATAGTAAACTGTTTAAATGTAAACAATGTAAACAATGCTGGAGAAATAGACAGTGTGCGATCACAGTGTACAGGTATTATTTAAAAAACCGATTGTATGTGCAGAAATGATTGTGCAAAGGGCATCTGTGCAAGAATGCATTTTAGAAACTGAGAGTTTGGCAGCATTTGTAATGCTAGATAAGGATGCAATGATGCAAATGTGCAAATATACGAATGTGGTACAGAGTCCATTTTGTGGATTCAGCAGTTCAACAGTCTGATGGCAAATGTGCAAATATACGAATGTGGTACAGAGTCCATTTTGTGGCTTCAGCAGTTCAACAGAGTCAATTTTGTGGCTTCAGCAGTTCAACAGACTGATAGCATATGTGCAAATATACGAATGTGGTACAGAGTCCATTTTGTGGCTTCAGCAGTTCAACAGAGTCAATTTTGTGGCTTCAGCAGTTCAACAGACTGATGGCATATGTGCAAATATACGAATGTGGTACAGAGTCCATTTTGTGGCTTCAGCAGTTCAACAGTCTGATGGCAACAGGGAAAAAGCTTTTGCAGAACCTGGTGGACCTGCAGCAGATGCTGCGGAACCTCTTCCCAGAGGGCAGCAGGGAGAACAGTCCATGGTGGGTGTGTGAGGAGTCCCTGATGATGTTACGGGCTCGGGACACACAGCGCTGAGATGAGATGTCCTTGATGGAGGGAAGAAGAGCCCCAATGATCCCTTCTGCTGTCCTCACCACTCTCTTCATGTTCTTCCAGTCGGAGGCACTGCAGCCTCCACACCACACAGAGAGACAGCTGGTCAGAATGCTCTCTATGGTGCTTCTGTAGAAGTTCGTGAGGATGGACGGGGGCAGGTGGGCTCTCCTCATCCTCCGCAGGAAGTACAGTCGTTTCTGTGCCCTCTTCACCTGTGACGTGGTGTTCACAGACCAGGTGAGGTGTCTGTGATGTGCACCCCCAGGAACTTGGTGCTGCTGACCACCTCCGCAGCTTAGCTGTTGATGAGCAGTGGAGCGTGGTGAGGCCGGTTCTTCCTGAAGTCTGCGGTGATCTCCTTCGTCTTCTCTATGTTCAGGATCAGGCTGTTGTCTCACCTGCCCAGCCCACCAGTTGCTCCACCTCCTCTCTGTAGTCCTGGTCGTTGTCGTCTCTGATCAGGCCCACCACCGTTGTGTCGTCTGCAAACTGGGGACGCAGTCGTGTGTCATCAGGGTGAACAGCATGGGGCTCAGGACGCAGCCCTGAGGGGAGCCCGTGCTGAGGGTGATGACATCAGAGGTGTTCTGTCCGACCCGGACTGACTGAGGTCTGTTGGTGAGGAAGTCCAGCAGCCAGTTACGAAGAGGTGTGCTGAAGCCCAGATGTTCTAGTTTTCCTACCAGGTGCTGTGGGATGATGGTGTTAAACGCTGAACTGAAGTCAAGGAACAGCATCCGCACGTGCGTGTTCTTCTCCTCCAGGTGTGCCAGGCTCATGTGAAGAGCAGAGGAGATGGTGTCCTCAGTGGAGCGCTTCCGTCGGTAGGCAAACTGGAACGGGTCGAGTATTTGGGGAAGACTGGAGACGATGTGTTGTTTCACCAGCCTTTCAAAGCACTTCATCATGATGGGAGTCAGTGCAACAGGCCGGTAGTCGTTGCAACAGGTGACTTGAGGTTTCTTTGGCACCGGAATGATGGAGGCAGACTTGAAGCATGCAGGCACTGTGGCTTGGTCCAGCGAGGTGTTAAAAATGTCTGTGAGAACACAAGCCAGGTGACCTGCACACTCCTTGAGCACCCGCCCAGGTATGTTGTCGGGACCTGGGGCCTTCCGCGGGTTGACTCTCCTCAAAGTCTTCCACACATCGGCGGTGTCAAGGCAGAGGACCTCCTCTTCCTGATGGGGGACAGCTTTCACCGCTGGGGTGCTGTTTACTGCCTCAAACCTCCCAAAGAAGTTATTTAGTCCATTGATGAAGTCAGCATCAACTTCACCCACCGGGGGGGGGGGGGGGGGGGAGCGTGTTGTATTCTGTCATTGCCCGTATGCCTTTCCACATGCTCCTGGTCTTGCTTGCGTCATGGAAAAGCTCCTGGATTTAGTGTGGTTCCGCTTCACTAGCCTGATGGCACGGATATATATATATATATCCATCCATCCATCCGTCCATCCATCGTCTTCCGCTTATCTGGGGTCGG
The DNA here is from genome assembly GCA_037039145.1 of Fundulus diaphanus. NCBI lineage: Eukaryota > Metazoa > Chordata > Actinopteri > Cyprinodontiformes > Fundulidae > Fundulus > Fundulus diaphanus. The sequence continues at coordinate 8,787,555 of CM073139.1, forward strand.
GTCGCGGAGGTAGCAGCTTCAGTAGGGAGGTCCAGACGTCCCTCTCCCCAGCCACTTGGGCCAGCTCCTCCGGGGGAATCCCAAGGCGTTCCCAGGCCAGCCGAGAAACATAGTCCTTCCAGCGTGTCCTGGGTCTTCCCCTGGGCCTCCTCCCGGTGGGACGCGCCCGGAACACCTCACCAGGTAGGCGTCCAGGAGGCATCCTAACCAGATGCCGGAGCCACCTCAACTGGCTCCTCTCGACGTGGAGGAGCAGCGGCTCTACTCTGAGTCCTCCCCGGATGACTGAGCTCCTCACCCTATCTCTAAGGGAGAGCCCAGACACACTACGGAGAAAACTCATTTCGGCTGCTTGTATCCGGGATCTCGTTCTTTCGGTCACGACCCAAAGCTCATGACCATAGATGAGGGTAGGAACGTAGAGCGACCGGTAAATCGAGAGCTTCGCCTTTAGGCTCAACTCTCTCTTCACCACAACGGATCGGTGTGTGTGTATATATATATATATATATATATATATATATATATATATATATATATATATATATATATATTCAGCCAATAACAAATAAGAATAAGTTCGACTGAAAGTCCCTTTTGTCCAAATTATAGAACAGATCACAACAACAACAAAGATGTTCTGTGTGCTTTCTTCTTAGTCTGGCTACAATTTTTTTTTAATTCATATTAATGATTATATTTCTCTGTGAATAACAAAAAATATTTAGCTTTCAATACATTGAGAGACGTAATATACACTATATTTTGTGATGTATGGCTTGGATGCAGCTGCTTGACCATGGAACAGCTGTATTCGCTGTTCTTGAGCTGATTTGAAGGCCACATGAAGTTTGGAGTTGTGTGGTGATTGACTCTGCAGAAAGTTGGCAACCTCTTCACACTATGCACTTCAGCATCCACTGACCCCGCTCCGACAGTTTACGTGGTCTAATACTATGTGGCTGAGTTGCTGTTGTTCCCAAACACTTCCATATTCTTATGATAGAGATTACAGTTGACTCTGGAGTATTTAGGAGTGAGGAAATTTCACGACTGGATTTGTTGCACAGGTGGCATCCTATCAAAGTTACACACTGGAGTTCACTGAGCTCCTGAGAGCAACCCATTCTTTCACAAATGTTTGTGAAAACAGTCTGCATGCATAGGTGCTAGATTTTATACACCTGTGACCATGGAAGTGATTGGAACACCCGATTCCAATAATTTGGATGGGTGAGCAAATACTTTTGGAAATATAGTGAATGACCAATACACTTAATGTTTCAAAGGTCTTTCATTTTGAAATTCCTCATTAAATGTTAATGAGCTTTGTTGAGCAGCATTTGGAGGTGTTCTACTGTCATGCTGCATCAAAAATTTTCAGTGAAAACGTATGGTTTAGTAGCAACATTGACAGCAACTCAGGAAAAAGTGACTATATATAGAGATTTTGAAGGGCTTTTATTTTGAAATTCCACATCAGATGTGGATGAAATTTGTTGAGCAGCATCTGGAGGTGTTCTACTGTCAGACTGAAGTGACAGTATCCGCTGAAAACGTACGGTGTAGTAGCAACATTGACAGCAACTTAGTTCAAAGTGACAAAATGTAGAGATTTTGATGGGCTTTTACTTTGAAATTCCACATCAGGTGTGGATGCAATTTGTTGAGCAACAGCTGGAGGTGTTCTACTGTCAGACTGAAGTGCCAGGATCCACTGAAAACGTACCATTTAGTAGCAACATTGACAGCAACTTAGGTCAAATTTAATTAACAGAGATTTTGGAGGGCTATAATTCAGAAATTCCACATCATGTAGATGGGTTTTGATGAGTAACATCTCGAGATCTTAATCTGCCATCTGTAAGTGAAAGTAGTCACTTGGAAAAACCAATTGTTTTAGTATCCCTGTGCAAATTCTCAGTTATCCGGGTCATCGCAACAGCAAGCATGTTTAACCCTGTTTACTGTTGTTTTAGTAGTTATCCAGGCTAAACAGTGACTCTAACCAAAATATATCTTTCCATATTCACCAGCAGACCTAAATAAAAAAAAATACATAAAGCTGTAAGAAATTATATCAACTAACTGAAGTCGATATGTGCAATATACAAAGAATAGGTTGATACACGTCAAACACATTGCTTTTATTTAGAAAAGTAGTCTCAGGCATTAGTAACCACATCTGTTCACGGAATATGAACTAATGAGCCCTTTTTTCGTTTCTGGTTAAAAGCATTTTTGTTTTCTGTTACCCAAAATGGAAAGTTAAATTCATATAATTTTTCAAATATTACTTTTCCCTTTTTGACAATGGAAAAAGAGAAACGCTTTGTATTTCAATTTTCTGTTTTGTATTTTAAAACAAAAATCAAATAGCCATTTGTTTTTGGTTTTTTAATTCCTGTTTCTGAAAGGAAAATCCAATGACCAAAAGATACACGGACCATACACGGACCTCATTCCTTGTCGTTCTTTCATTTCCTATTCCTTTTTTAGGTCATCCGGTTTCTTTATTCCATCTTCTCATTTTCCTGTATTTGCTTACTTGTCCTTACTTTTTCTTTAACTGTTTCCTTCCTTTGTTCCATGCTTTCTTTATTGTCTATCTGTTCTTTGTGGTTTCTCATTCTGCTTTCCTTCTTTTTTTGTCCTTCTTACTTGTCTTCCTTCTCTTTTCCCCGTTGCTGTCCTCCTTGTGTCCTTCTGTGGTTTGTAACCTTGCCTGCAAGCTGAATTTTTGCTGTATTTTTGAGATCACAAACACACAGGAATCCATCTTGTACCACGCCTGCCTCAAACGTTCGGGGCCAAACCATAACGGGTCGGGCCAATCACGTTGCACTATTATGGTTTAAGGCGGGGAATACTTACATTTTATTTGATACCGTGAATGGCTAAAATCAACCTTTGGTAGGTAGACACTAGGTGTCGCTTTGCCCAATCAGCTCAGAAAGTTCTGGTGAATGTCCCTCCTTTTTCTGAACCAATTTGATAGAAGCAGACCCAGATTATTAATGTGCAGAACGTAGAGCGCTACACATTATCAATCTGGCTGGCCTGGTTATGTGCTTTGTGTCCTGTTGTACAATTACATGCTCTACATGCTGTGAACATTACGGATTCCTGCTTCGGGAGCTGTCTTCACTTTATATCATATGTTATGTTACCGCACCCGGTCGGCGGTGAAACACCCTCGGTGGACCCAGTTCGTTTTACCCTTCAGGCGAACCCCACTTAAATATTACTTTGGATGCAAGACGCTCAAAACAGAAAAGTATACTTCAACTTATTTAATCTACTAAAGTCAGAGAAATGTTTACAGACACATCAGTGCTGATGGGCTCTTGATCGGCAAGAAGCCCCGACTGTTCATCTCACAAGCATTATAAAGTAATTGTGTCATATCCTTGCGTTGGTGCTATCTAAGTGGGGCATGCAGTTCCTGGGTTAAGCGGCCCGTTCCATTGACACAGTTGATATCTTAACACATGTCACAGTCATTCTGCAATCCCGTTCATAGGAATCATGGATTTGTATGTCTTCGAGTTGGTTTATGGGCATAATATCTTGTTGACAAGTGGTTGCAGGCTGTATAGACGAATGGAATAACAGATTGGAGCCTTGTCTGCAGTAATGTAGGTACCGCTGCTGCGCGTTGAGGCGAAGGAAGAGCCGAACCGAAAAGCAATGCTCTGGACCCCAAGGCAGACCCAGAACTTGCTGGACAGACTAGGATTCACTTTTGGCCAAGTGAACGCCTTAAGGCCCCCAAATACGTAAGCGGACATGAGTCTGCGCATACTCAAGGTGGACTCCGCCCAGATAGGTACATGCAGAGCTCAATTTGTATGACCACGTGCACGGAGTCACACTATAAACTGCTTGGCGGCAAGAAGTCTCAACATCAAAGTGTTTTATATGTGACACCCAGATTGATACGCTGCGCTGCTCCAAACAGGTGGTCGCAAGTATGTGCGGCATCACAGTCCCTCTCTGTTTGCACTGACAAATGTGCGGTGGGTACCTACTGTTGAAATTAATATGGGCCTGCTCCTGCTTATTTCTGAAGGCCCGTCTTACCCCGGTTTAAGATTTGACAGCAAAGGAGAAACAGATTATCAGAGGAAAACATTTAAAATATGCATATTTATTTTATTTGGAATTCCAAAGAGAAAAAGAAAAACTTACAAGCTTATTCTACCCACGTCCTTCTCCCAGGCATTGCAGCTTCTTTGTCTAACATCTTCTTCGCAAACCCATCTTTTTACCATAGTGACTAACCCCTCTGTCAGGGATTACTGGAGTTTGAACCCGAATTCAGCCACACACAGAACCACACTTTACTGAGTTTATTGAAAGCGGATGAGAAATGGAGAAGGAGACCAGAGGATGTACCAGACAGCAGCGGAGGGGTGATGATGATGATGAAGGCAGGAACTGGAGCTGGCAGACGTAGGTAACACAGGCTGGCGGGATGTGAGGAGCAAAGGCAGGCAGGCGTGAGGCAAGGCAACGACGAGGGCAGGCAGGAAGACGAAGGACGAAGGTCGGAGGTGGATTGAAAGACGTTCTGGCAAGGGTGAGCAGTCTGAGGGTTTAAGTAGGAGTCTGGGCAGGTGCGCTGAGTCCGGGCTTTGATTAGGTACAACAGGTGTAGATGATCAGGCATGAAGTGTAGAGACTGGGCTGCATGTGCGGTGGAAGGTGCTAGAACTGTCCATGGTGATACAGGGCAAAAACTGAACCCTGACACCGTGCTCTTAAAACAAGGAAGTTCTTCTCTCAAGGTCTTCATTCAGTAAAGCTGATTTAGTACCCAACTTGTCCTATCAGGGGTCAACCCAAATGACCTCGAGAACCATAAAATAGCTCTCAAACATCCTGTGAGCTGTGTGTTTTCTGCCTCAGAGGGGAGACACAGTTTAGAGGCCTCTTATTACTTTCCATAAAAATGCTGATTAATAAAACAAATAATATTTTCCACAACACTACTGTAATAGAAATGGCTCTAGGTGCCAAACTAGCTAATAAAACGTTTTACCATTCTTCCTGTGCTTCGTCCCGCTGACAGCAAGTGTGGGAATTATAGGAATTTGTCACTAGAAATCTAGGCAATAGGTACGCTCGACTATAAAGGGTAAAAGCTCCGCGCAGTCAGCACGGAGTCCGCGTTGCTCACAGTATGTGCACAAGACGCCCGAGTATGTGGGAGCCTTAAAGATCTCAATGTGTTGGCAAGTGTCTCTAAGGTTATCTGGGTTTTAAACAGGGATTTTTAACAATGCTACACTTGAGTTTTAATAGTTAAACCATAATCCTAAATTAAATTATGTCAAGATTATAGCATAAAACATTTTTATTCATAACAAAACACTTGAATACTTGTTATGGGGAGATGATGCAACTGTTATGCCAAGATATCAGGAACTCCTGTCTGAACAATTTTAGAAAATCACATTTCTATACGGTCCACTGCAAGCTCATACAGTGTTCTATGTATTGTGTGTACTTGTGGCTCGAGTGGTAAAATAGGATTTGTGCTAATGCAATATCAGGGGTTCTAAAAGTTTGGGATTTTACAAGAAAGAATGTCAAGGAAATATTCTTCCATCTGAATCAGTTAGCTTGCATGCTAATGCCAGGTGTGAGCAGGGTGATAGCAAGACAATTTGCCTTGAGGATCTTTTTAACTTCAACTGTTTTATAACCTCAACGTCTGCCTGTTTCTTTACTTAACCCTCCTCCTCCAGCCAGAAACTGAATCTAGCGGACTCTCAAGAGATCCCATAGATGGCCAGCATGTCATGTTTGTGGGTCTTCCTCTTTGTGGGTCACTTTTTCTGAAACCACTTGCAGACAATCTAACAGAGAAGGTGGCATTCTATTTTTGACTCCTACTTGTCTTCGACTGAGGTTGAATGTATTTACAGATTGGCTTCACTGGATCCACCAGGTGAAAAATCAAGATGGCATTAGCACTGCTGGTTCTCTTATAATAAAGCTAGGCTTGTTATCTTTTATATTTCTTTTATAAGAATTGTAAAGGAGTCGGATGGAGGTTTAGGACAGAGATCTTAATGTTCATTAGATTTGACAAATTTTTGGTGCATCCTGTAATTTATAAAACAGCAGCATAGATTTGCAAGACATGACTAAAGTGAAAATAATCACAACTCAAATGACTTTGAAACATTTTTTTAAATTTTCAGATGTGATGTCATTGATACCCACATGCACACCCTTCAGTGTTGAATTAATTTACACATTTCATGAAGCATGCAAAATGCACAGCATATTTATACCAGGTGGTTGGGTCGATAGCTGTAATAATATACAAATCCAGATGTTAAATCACAGCGATGCCTTAATTTTCGTTTCTCTTTGATTTAATCATATTTGCCTTATTGGTTTATAACTATTGTATTACGTTCTAGTTTCTGACACTTTTAGCTTTTAGGTCTGAGTTGGAGAATAATCAAATGATGCTGATTTCAATGGAATTTAACATTTTATGTCTAATTTTGACCACTGGAGAGCGCTGTTTTTACCTTTAACATTTTTGCTTTATATATATATATATATATATATATATATATATATATATATATATATATATATAAATAAATTACTTTCTTTGCTGTATTTATCCCACTTATTTAAAGTAAGAATTGATTTTTACCTTTATTTTTCAACATTATTGTAAATAAAGATCTTTTAAAAATAGTGGTTGAATGTTTGTTGATTTCAGTCTATTTGGAGTGCCAAAATGAACAGACACTCATAATTTTGCAGTTCATAATGATTTGGCACTTTTAATGATGCACTTTTTTTTCTATTATGCACCGAAGCTTTTAATCTGTTCAAATACAAAGTAAGAACTTGTTGCCTGTAACAAAAACGGAAAAAATAAACGGAACACTAAAATAACACACCCTAGATCTGATTGAATGAAATATTTACTTTGTTCTTTAAATAGTTGAATGTGCTGACAACAAAATCACACAAAAATTATCATTGGAAATCAAATTCATTAACCCATGAAGGTCTGGATTTGGAGTCACACTCCAAATTAAAGTGGAAAAACACACTACAGGCAGATCTAACTTTGATGTAATGTCCTTAAAACAATTCAACATGAGGCTCAGTAGCATATGTGGCCTCCATGTGCCTGTATGACCTCCCTACAACACCTGGGCATGCTCTTGCTAAGGTGGTGGATGGTCTCCTGAGGGATCTCCTCCCAGACAGTCTGTAGTGCAACGTGGCGTTGGGGGGTGAGTGAGACATGATGTCCCAGATGTGCTCAATTGGGGAACGGGCGGGCCAGTCCATAGCATCAATGCTTTCGTCTTGCAGGAACTGCTGACATGCTCCAGCCACATGAGGTCTGGAATTGTCTTGCATTAGGAGGAACCCAGGGTCAACCACACCAGCATATGGTCTCACAATGGGTCTGGGGATCTCATCTCTGTACCGAATGGGAGTCAGACTACCTCTGGCGAGCACATGGACGGTTGTGTGACCCCACCCCCCAAAGAAATGCCACCCCACACCATTACTGACCCACTGCCAAACCGATCATTCTGGAGGATGTTGCAGCAGAATGTTCTCCATGGCATCTTCAGACTGCCACATTTGTCACATGTGCTCAGTGTGAACCTTCTTTCATCTGTGAAGAGCACAGGGCACCAGTGGTGAATTTGGCAAACTTGGTGTTCTCTGGCTAATGTCCTGCATGGTGTTGGGCTGTTAGCACAACCCCCACCTGTGGACGTCAGACCCTCATACCACCCCCCTGGAGTCTGTTTCTGATCGTTTGAGCAGACACATGCACATTTGTGGCCTGCTGGAGGTAATTTTACAGGGCTCTGGCAGTGCTCCTCCTGTTCCTCCTTGCACAAAGGCAAAGGTAGCGGCCCTGCTGCAGGGTTGTTGCCCTCCTACGGCCTCCTCCACGTCTCTATCGTCTATTATTACCACCGACGCAATGCTCTGTTTGCCCCTCTCCCATCAGGTAAATGCTTCAAAGCCAAAACAAATCAATTTAGAGACAGCTTTTTCCCCTGATGGGGGACTGCAGTCCAACGCTTTAAAATCACCACACTGTTAAAAAAAAAACAGTAACCATTGTTCATTACCTGTTTGTCAGTTTGTCTTCATTATGTGTAAGGTGTGTAATGTGAACTGGATTGGCCAAAGAGAAATGTCGCCACGATAACACGTGTTGACAATAAAACACTCTTGACTCTTACATATAAGGCAGGTTCTCTTAAAACAGATCTTTTTTTGGCCTTTAACCCAGTTTGAGATGTTAGCTTTTGAAGTTTTTATTATTTGTTTTTGTGGATCTGCATAATATTTTACATTTTGCTGGCTTTAACTTTTTATTCTGTTTTGAATGACTAGTTTTTAGATTGTATAAATAATGTTGAGTTGAGGATATTATTAGTTTTTCAAAAGGGGGAAATATGGTTGTTTTGCAGCTCAACAACATAATACAATCTTTTTTTCCCTGAATTTAATAAGAAAATATTGTCATTGATTATAAAAGGCACAATCTGAATTATCTGATTTACATCCAGGGAAAGAAAACACCCCCCATTATCAATAATCTACAGATTTGTTTATCATTGTAGGTCTATAACCTCATTGGCAGTCTGAAATGAATGAGGCTGAGTTTAATTAAGCCTATATAGTCCAACATTTTCCCCTCAGCTGCAACACTTGAAGCCCACAGGGGTTCACGCTGCATCTTTACGCATAATCCAGCTGCTACTGTTTTCCCTCTTTTCAGCTCCATGCACTTCTAGACTGTTACAGTTTATAACCATATCACTTTTCACAGCGACAGGTTTATCATCTAAGGCTCTGCCCTGACCAGACAAATCTCCTCTATTGCGCAGGACGCTCTATAGTGTAATCACGCAAGCCGAAGGCTGATTTGAAGTTATTCTCCGAACATGTTTTGTTTGTGGTCGGAGCGGACGGAATGATTACTTTCTGCTTCACTTTTAGCCCACTGATAGTCTTAAAGGCAGAATCCTATAGGAAATATAGCACTTTTTATGCATTGCAACCCCATATTCAATGAGTATAGGCACAGCTTTTCAAGCTCTGCACCTCACTGGTTCCTAATTGGGTGGATTCTTTCCCCCGTTGGTGCGATGAGCAGGAGGAATAAACAGTGGAAAAATGCATATGAAGACTGTTGACGGCTCTTTTAGAGGAAAGACGAGGAATGATGGGTCTGTGCTGAAGCCCCTGATGTTACAAGTTCCTTAAAATGCCCCTTAAAAGTGTGCACCTAAATACATCTAACTTAATTATGCACATATGAATTCAAGCACAAGGCCATGCAGCAACCCACCGAAGCACCACTGGTTCTGTGTCATTAAACAAAATAGCATGAAACACATCTTCCAACTCTCCTATAAATTTTAATAGGGCATTTCTCAAATAAGTCCAATTAGCTCCATCTACTGGAAATCAGCTCCAGTTCCCCAAATGGTCGGACAAGCAAATTACAAACTGATAAATGGAAACGGTTACAACACCAATAATTTTGGAAGATGAGAATGTCCCAGGAGCTTCATTTCAACATGCTTCAATCAAGAAGCACAGCGTCGAACAACTAAGACATGGTTCAAATGTTGAGGCCTGAAAGTTGGCAGAAGGAAAGCTGTATTAGTGGAAAGGTAAGTTTTTCTTTTACTAGAAGTATGGTTGGGCTGTGTGGTAGCTAACACGTTCCAGCATTATGTGAGCTAGGCCTAGCCAAGCCATTTGCAAAAATATAAAACAAGAGTTTTATATTTATTCCCGCCAGAATCGGTGTCCCCCGTGTCGGGAGCGAACATGCAGCAGGAAGTGTCATGTTCGCAGCTGCAGCTGTGATTATTTTCCTGTTGCTGACTGCTGTAGTCATTCTCAGCATTCTGGATGGTTCCAACCCAATCCTCTGATTGCAAGCACCTGTTACTGCCCTGATTACTGGCACATGTGTTTGGCACTATTTAAACCTGCCTTCTCCTGAGTGCTGGTGCCAGATTCTCGAAAACCACAGAGTGAGTAGACTGGATTTTGGAAATCCCCCTTGCTGAGTCCATCACAGCTGTTTGCTTGTTTGTGTATTTTTGTTGCTAGATAGACCTGCATGAATGGATAATATAAAAGACAAATACACATAGCTGAGCATATGTTGCAGTCGCTGGTATTGGGTCTGGATATTCTGCTGTTGGTCCCTTACCACTGACGAAATGTAGCGAACACATCTAGGTATTTTTGGTCACGTTTTGAACTGTAAAGCCCTCCCGCTTACATGCTCTTATCCAACGATGGCATTTCTTGGGATTCTTTCAGGGTTTAGGAAAGGGAATGAAAAAAACTAATTCCATATGGTCACCATGGCCATATCGAGAGTCACTCCAGCAGACACCAAAGCAGCAGTGTTTCGTTGTTACCATTATATTTGCTGATGCAATATTCGGGACAGAGCCGTCTGCTTTACCAATTTACACAGCTTGTCCGACCACAAGATGGCCGCGACCAGGTACACTGCCTGTTCTAAATTTAGCAGTTTGACGTCATTTGAGGTATGCCCCATTAGGACATTTTGCTGTGGGCGGAAGGACATTAAACATAGTGGTTCACATTTTGAAGACTGGCCGTCGATAAATGCCCCTGGCTCCGGGGGAAGAGAGAGGGGGAGGAACAGTGAGAGTGTTGAGGCACCAAAACCCAGCAGATGTAATTTAAAAAATGCAGAATTAATAAAAATGACACTTATAAACAGACTAAGTGGTGTTTTAGACTGCATCTGATCAGTTCAGAACCTGATCAGAAAACAGATCCAGCGTGCAGCTATGACTGGTTCTGAATGAAGGCTTTATCTGGTAGCCGCTTTCCCCTCTTGCCTCCTTTGTACGTACCAGACCGTACCGGCTTATACTTTCACCACCAAAATAATCTATAACTCTGATCACTCATCCTGCTGCTCTGTTAACATGAACTGCAGCAGGAATAATTACTGATGGCTACAAGCTATGAAAGAAGCAAAAACAGCTCCACAGAAGGCGGGGTTTAGACTGAGCTCTGCATGTACAGTGACGTGAACGGATCATCCGCCCATTGTTGTTTTTATACGTGAGAAATGCCATGTGTGTGTGCGTTTGAAGTCAGGGAAATTTGTGTGTCACATGGTCATTGCGTGAGATTTGAGAGCTCTGCTTGCGCATGCACAGTTATTCAAAAAGGGACTTGGGGAAAGTTCTGGAAAAATGGCAGACTTTAGCTTAAAGCAGAGACCCATTTATTAAAGAATGTCAGGTTATATTTTCCTCTTTTTGTGCAGTAAATGTGAGTTAATGGTCTAGCATTATTTTTTTTATTTTTTTGCCGTCCTGATGTAGTAATTCTGCTCATAGAGGTCCGATCATTAGAAAACGGCTGCTGGAGGTTCCATCCATTCATCCACCCATTTTCCGACACGCTTATCAATGCTGGGGTCGCGTGGGGTGCTGGTGCCTATCTCTAGCTGTCAATGGGCGAGAGGCATGGTACACCCTGGACAGGTCGCCAGTCCATCGCAGGGCTGCTGGAGGCTCAGGTAGCCAAAATGTTTTTTTCCCACCCATGAACAAAGGTTGGGAGGTGGGGGTCCAGAACCTCAATGACCTGAATGCAACTCATAAGAGTAGACTGTCACGCCTCAGCAAAAAATAAGTCAGCCTGTTAACATGAGACGTCTTTGTCAAGCTGTAATTGGTGCTACGTGAAACATTATTGAGATGCTGACTCTTTATAAATGGCACTATAAACTTGCTTTTCGATAAATTTTTGATTTGAAGGAATGACGATTGTCTTCCTGAATGATCGATCATACATGATACAGTATCCATGTGGCATGAACTTTTTAGGTTTTCCATAAATTCCACCCAAACCCTGAACTTCCCAAACCTTTTGTGGTACCCTCAAAAGAAAAGTCACATTGAAGTTGAGGTTTCTCCCAGTGTGAGGACTGTGGTGGCCTGCAGGAAGCTCAGATCCGAGCCTGCCTGCCAACAGACAACAACTCGTATTTTCTTACTTTTTTCCTTAAAAAATACAGGTCAGTAGCATGGATATGTTGAAGCCAGGATCCACTTCGGTTACACTTTATTTGAAGGGGTCTACATAAGACTGACATTACACTGTCATAAACGTGACATAACACCTGTTATGAACATAAATGACTCTTTATGAATGTTTAAGACTGTTGTCATTAATTGTCATTCGGTAAATTATGACACTATTAAAGCAAAGTTGACATTGTTTTAAATGTCTTTGTTATGACAACTTGACATTAACAGAGACAAGGTTAAGTTTAGGGCTTGATTTGGGATTAGGTTAAATTAAGGGCTTGATTTGGGATTAGGTTAAATTAAGGGCTTGATTTGGTATTTGGTTAAATTAAGGGTTTGATTTGGGATTAGATTAAATTTAGGGCTTGATTTGGGATTAGGTTAAATTTAGGGCTTGATTTGGGATTAGGTTAAATTAAGGTCTTGATTTGGGATTAGGTTAAATTAAGGTCTTGATTGGGGATTTGGTTGAATTAAGGACTTGACTTGGGGTTTTGTTAAGTTAAGGGCTTGTCATAACAAAGACATCTTAAACAATGTCAACTTTGCTTTAATAGTGTCATAATTTACCGAATGACAATTAAAGACAACAGTCCTAAACATTCATAATGAGTCATTTATGTTCATAACAGGTGTTATGTCATGTTTATGACAGTGTAATGTCAGTCTTATGTAGACCCCTTCAAATAAAGTGTTACCTCAACTTCTAAGGTTAAAAGAATCCCTCCTGTGATAAATGGGATAAACTCTATCACTATAAGAATTTGAATTAAAAAAAGAGAAGTCTAAAAGTTCTTTGCACAAGCTAGCTACATTTACCATTAACGTGTATTTAGCCAAGATGGAGGACCATAACATGTTTTATTCAGTTGAAATGTGACTCCTGGGCAAATGTAACTTTTCTAATTGGGGATGTAGTGTGAATAACACAAGATTATAAGGTTTTATATCTGTCTGTCTGTCTGTCTGTCTGTATAAGAAATTGCATTAATGTGTTCGTTGCTGAAATAAGTTTATTCTTTTGTTGTAAACGTTGTCTTTTCAGCAGTAAAAAGGAGACATATATAATGGCATGAAAGGTGCTACATTTATATCCGTTGCTCAAAACTGTGCTATAAGAGAGTAAGAAGAAAGCTCTACGTTAAAATTACAGTATAATATAAAGGAAAATATTTTGTTTCTAATACAAAAATGGACTGAGAAGTGAATAAGAATAAGCATTGTAAAACAGACAATGAGATGTGCAATATGTAAAAGAATATGATTTTCTGTTAAATCAGATCTGAGCCTGCCTGCCAACAGACAACAACACGTGTCTTCTTACTTTTTTCCTGCAAAAATACAGACCCAGCGAAGGACAGTAACACTTTTATGACGGATGTATGCATGTACCTCATGAGTATTTTAGTCCCTACGCAAGTTTCAGACACCCAATGTTTTGTTCAAAACATTGGCTTATTGTAGAACAAGAAGCACAGCTGACAACTTGAAGATATACCATATTTATAATTTCAATAACTTTTTTGAATGTAGAATGGTAAATGGCTTGTACTTGCATAGCACTTTAACTAGTCTTGACGACCTCCAACCGCTTCACACTACAGTTTAGGCATTCACCCATTCACACACACATTCACGGTGAGCTATGTTAGTAGCTACAGCTGCCCTGGGGCAGGCTGACAGAGCCGAGGCTGCCATTCTCCGGCACCACCGGGCCCTCTGACCACCGCCAGCAGGCAATGTGGGTGAAGTGTCTTGCCCAAGGACAAAACGACAGAGACAGTCAGAGCGGGGGATCAAACCAGCAACCCGCCAATGCAGGACAAACTCCCTAACCACTGCACCAACGTCGCACTCCTAGCAAAATAGGCCCTTAACATGATGTTTCCACCTCTGTGCCTGGCAACTGATAATTGTTGGGGTCTGGGAGACTTTGTCCGTCTGTGTAGTGGTCAGTGATGCTAGTAACGCGTTACTTAGTAGCGCGTTACTCTATTGTGCCTACTTTTTTAATGAAGATCAAACAAACACGTTACTTTTTCCAAACTAGTAATCAGATTAAAATTCTTTATCCAATTCACTCTACGTTACTTTTTTTGGTGATTTAACTTTGGGGAAAAAAACAAACTGGTTTGCTTCTCTGAGAGTGCCATTCCGTCAACTACACCACACGAGGAAAGACGCAACCGGTGACATACACGTCAATAACAATGCAGGGAGAGGAAAGCTGTGCGTTTTCCAGCTGGAAATATAGTCATTACTTTGAGTTTGTGTCATCTAAAGATGATAATATAAAGGTTCGTTGTACTCTCTGTGCTGGTCACAAAGTGTTATCCAGCTTCAAAAACACGACGTCAAACTTGAAACATTTGACCTCACACCACAGTGCAGTCAAACTAACAGAGTTTGACTGCACAGGTGGTTCGAAGCAAAGAGCTGTGACTGCAGGAGGGCCCCTGCCAGCCAAACAACAAAAGCTGGACTTCGGTGCCAAAGCACTAAGTGGTGGAGAGTTGAAGAAGTTGGTTGGGCAATATGTTGTTGAAAAAATGCTACCCTTAAACACTTTTGATTCGCCCTTGTTTCGTGCTATCATAAACAAGATTCCTACCACTATCAGTGCCGAGCTGCCCCACAGAACATCCTTTTCATCTTACCTGGAGAAGGAGTATGCAGAGATGGAGAGAAGTCTAAAAGCTTCGCTGAAAGATGTCGACTTTGTTTCCACTACTGCTGATATTTGGTCTGCTAACAGCAGAAGCTATTTGGGGCTAACGGTACACTGGATCAGTAAATCCACATTGGAACGCAACACAGCTGCATTAGCATGTCGGAGAATTCGCGGTAGACACACGTATGATGTGATCGGTGCAGAAATCAAAAACATTCACTCTTCTTATGGATTACTCAACAAAGTAGTTGCAACAGTGACTGATAACGGATCCAACTTTGTTAAAGCGTTTCAAGTTTATCGGCCAGCTGAAGAGTCCGATGATGATGAGGAGGAGACGGGGGAGGAAGAGTCCACTTCCACAGACAATCCTGTCATTTTCTCAGATGTGTCAGAAATCCTCTCAGCTGAGAACGAAAGTGATAGCCAGCTGTCTCCCACCCCACCACAGATGTGCTTCACACACCATACACCATTTCCAAAAATTATGTGGAGAAATATTTAACAACCAATGCAGAGAGCAATTTTTGCAGGTTTCCCTGAGTTCCCTGAGTCCATTCAACTGAAAAATGAATATGAATAAATAAAATACAATAAAATAAAATTGCACATGCACTTGCACATTAATAACTTATAGCCGATAAAAAATATAAACTGTTGCGCTCCGGTCCAATAGATCACGTGATTCGAATTTTGCCGCTCAGCCAATCAGATCGCTGTATTGTCAGCTCTGCGAGTTCATCGTGGCTGCACACGTAAAGAGTTGTATGCATCTGTTTCCAGATGAAGAAAGCCCAATAATACCATTTTCTGGTGCCAGTTGGCAGAGGTCTTGATGGCAAGGGAAAAGAAATAACCCAGTTCATCCATCCATCCATTCATTAATTTTCTAACATGCTTATCCCTGCTGGGTTCGCGAAGGGTGCCGGTGCCTATCTCCAGCTGTCAATGGGCGAGAGGCGGGGATAGGACGATAAACTGGCAACCCTGGACAGGTTGCCAGTTTATCGCAGGGCAGAAATAGCCCAGACATTTGCCCAATTTACTGTGATATCACCAAGACCTGCTGCGCTAGGATACCACAGGCAACAGGTGTTGTCGTGCCAAACGAGTTATCCACGGCAGAATTTGTATCCCCTGCGTCGGGATCGCATTCAGCTGGAAGAATGAATCCAGTCAACTCGGTTTCTTTTATTGAAACAGTGGTGCGAGTAATCAGGAATCTGGAAATGGGAGCATGGACCGGGAGCAGCAAAAGGCTCTAAGTAGGAATGGACAGTTAGGAACTTGATGGAGAGGAATATTGCAGAAATGTAGGATCAAGGCGTACTGGAGTTGAGGTGGAGATCTGCCAGGGAGGAATGAGCAGGGTCTGTTCCAGGAGGCAGGTGAGTCTTCAAACGGATCTGCATCTTGAGAAGGGGAGCATGGTTGAGGGTGAGCAGGGTGCGATCGCAGGATAATTGAGGCCACAAAGCCCGGAGGCTGCCACCTGGGGCTTGAGAACCAGGGAATCTCTGGGAGGTTTGCAGGCGGGTTCAGACGCTGGAAAACTGAGCCAGAATGGGAGGAAGTGCTGGCAGCCAGGTCCTCCTATCCTCCTGCTGCTGAGGGCTGATGGAGAACACATGTGCCTCATCCAACACACCATGCTCACTGGACGCCATCTAGTGGAGGAAAAAGAAGACTACCACCAGTGTTGCCACAGTTACTTAGGAAAAGTAACCTGATTACTGATTATTCCTTTGAAAAGTAACTAAGTTACTAGACTGATTACTTAAATATAAAAGTAACTGAGTTAGATTACAAGTTACTTTATTATTTACATATACAGCTGCCGGCAACGCCCCCACCACCTTACCATAAAAACGATAACCAGTTTTGCCAATACTCACTTTATTTGAAGTGCATTTTCATCAATAAAATTAACAACATAACTTCTGAAATTTTAAGTTCAACTTAAGAACTTTAACTGAAAACAGTATGTTTTTCAAAAATATATATAAACAAAGACTGTCCCTTTTGACTTTGCCAAAATACTTTTTGAAAATGAATTAAAAGTATTTTTTAAAAGCATTTTAAAAGATGTCATATTACTCGTGTCAAAGGCCAACCTGAACAAAAAGGTGTTTAGTTTGGCCTTGAACAGGGCCAGGGTTGTGATGGTGCAAAATTTGTGAAGAGAGTTCCGGAGTTTGAGCCCTGTTACTGCAAAGGCACGATTGTTCTGCCATTTACACCTCGACCATGGGTCCACCATGGGTCGGAAGAGCATAAGGCTCTACTGGACTGGTGAAGGGTCAGAATGTCACTCAGGTAAGAGGGTGCAAGGCAATGGATTAAGCTGAAAACAAACAACAGGATTTTGAACTGAATTCTGAACCGGACCGGGAGCCAAAGGAGAGAGTAAAAGACAGGAGTGATGTGGTCACACTTGCGGATGTTGGTAAGGAGCCGAGCAGCTGCATCCTGTTCAAGTTGTAAACGTTGTATAGAGGCTTGGTTAAAGGTATACTATGCAACCGGGGTTGATTTTCCAGCGAGGCTCCCCCCAGAGGGCGAAAGTAAAAGTGCACTGTCGTAAAGATGCTCAGCTGTTCTGGTTTCTCCGTCAAGACAGGCGCGGTTGTTTTGAGCTTAGCAGACAGGCGAACGCAACGAAAAGTGGAAAAAACGGCAGTACAAACAATGACTAACACAGTGAAGGTATGAACATCAAGCTTCCCGCAGTGCTATCTTGGCGAGGCGGGCGAGGCGGCCGCGGCGGCCGCCTCGCCAAGCCGCGGCTGCCGCCACCGCCTCGCCAAGCCGCGGCTGCCGCCGCCGCCGCGCCAGTTTTATTATTTTTTTTTTTTTTTTTTTTTTTATGTTGGCGAGACGCTACCGCCGCCGCCTAGCCAAGCCGCAGCCGCCGCCTCGCCAAGCCGCAGCCGCGGCCGCCACCTCGCCACGGCCGCCGCGGTAGCGTCTCGCCAACATAAAAAAAATAAAATAATAATAATAAAACTCAATATGCTTGCATGTTTATTTGACGTTAACACGCGGTTCTTTGTTGTTGCTTTCGCGCGTGCATATAGTGAATGGCAGGGCAAAAACACATGGAGTTCTCGCCGTAAAGCGAGACTTCTGTGTGTGCGAGCCGAGGGCTCTTGCATTGCAAGTGCGGTATTTCCCCCACAGACCCCCAGGGCGGCCGAGAAAACCTTTGTTCGACCTGAAATGACTCATTTAATCATCCAAAACGGTATGGAACACATTAATTAACTGAAAAATGTTGCATAGTATGCCTTTAAGTCAAGTCGATCTACCTTTTGGCTCAGCTCTCTTTTCACCACAACGGACCGGTACAGCACCCGCTTCAAAGCAGATGCCGCACCAATCCGCCTGTCGATCTCCCGCTCCATCTTCCCCTCATTCATGAACAAGACCCCAAGATACTTAAACTTCTCCACTTCTCCCCAACCCGGAGAAGGCACTCTACCCTTTTCCGGCTCAAGACCATGGTCTCGGATTTGGAGGCACCGATTCTCATCCCGTCCGCTTCCCACTCGGCTGCGAACCGCTCTAGCGAGAGCTGTAGGTCACGCCCTGATGAAGCCAATAGGACCACGTCATCCACGAATAGCAGAGATGCCATCCTAAGGCCACCAAAACGGATCCTCTCAACACCTTGTGTAGCTGCCATCAAGAGCAGTTATGTTGTTTAAGTTAATTTCATAGATTTAATATGCAATAAGTATGTTAAAAAACATACATACATACATTGAGGGTAAAAATGCACATTTTGAAATATCTGTTAACTTTCCAGGGTGGAAAAAAATGTTCAATAGGGCTGGGCGATAATTCAATAACAATATATATCGATCGATAGACGTGTGGCGCGATAGGAAAAAATAGGGTCGATAAAAACTTCGATAGACAGTTTTACTTCCTTGCTACAGTCGGCACGCCGTCACTAAGCGCCGCCCTCTCAAACCACAACACACAGCATGTGAATATGTCGCAGCAAGGAGCGGCGGAGGAAACGGTCCCAAAACGGGGTGTTATGCTGCGAGGTGTGGTGTGGAAGGAAAACTCCTCAAAGTTGGCTGTAGTTTAAACAAAGGTGGTTTATTAGGCCTCCCTCAGCACAGCATAAGTCAGGGACCACGGGGAAAAACCCATGACATCTTCCCTTCAGACTCTCAAGCCTTCTCTCTCTCTCCTTGGTACAGCCAACAGTCTCCTTATATACGGTTGTCCCCGCCTTCTCAATTAACTGCCCAGCCAATCAAAGTCCAGCAAACAAGGTCCTTTCTATAAAAGAGCTGGGTTTGAGGCGGGCCTGCTCTTTGGTAGGTTCCAAGATGGCTGCTATAAGGACACACCCAAAAGGTAACAAACATTTTGAAAACAAAAAAAATTACATATACACATTCCAGAACTTAATTGTTACCGAAAATATTATTGCTTCTTAACATTTACTCACTTCCTCCCCCTCTGGTTTACAAAACTCAGGCAAACGAGAAAGGTAGTCAGCAATAAGATTTTTCTTACCTGGACAATGCTGTATGGTGAACTGGTATGGCTGAAGGGCAAGGCACCAACGTAATATACGGGAATTCTGATGCTGCTTGGAATGCATCCACTTCAGAGGTCTGTGATCAATTTGCAGAGTAAACTCCCTTCCTAGGAGATAATATTTTAAAGAGTCCAAAGCCCACTTTATTGCAAGTCCTTCCTTTTCTACTGTGGAGTACTTCATCTCCCGGTCAAAAAGCTTTTTACTTAAGAAAAGGACAGGTTTTTTTTCCCCAGCTTCTCCCTGAGCTAGCACTGCTCCAAGACCAACATTTGAAGCATCCACTTGAACAACAAATGGCTTGGAAAAGTTAGGACTCTGTAAAACAGGAGCTTGACAAATCAGTTTCTTTAAAGATTGAAATGCATGTTCACAGTCCTCCTTCCACATAATTTTAGAAGTAGACCTTTTTGTCAACTCAGTCAGAGGGGCTGCCAAAGTTGAGAAATGGGGTATAAATCTTCTATACCACCCAACTAAGCCCAAAAATGATCTCACTTGCTTCTTTGTTTGAGGTCTGGGAATTGTTTGAATGGCTTTTACTTTTTCAAGTTGTGGCTTTATCTGTCCATGGCCAACAAGGTAGCCAAGATATTTTACTTCTTCTTGTGCCCATGCACACTTGTTCACATTCAAAGTGAGACCAGCATTCTGGATCCTTGCCATTACAACCTTTAGATGCTGTAGGTGATTCTCCCAAGTTTCACTGTAGATCACAACATCATCTAGGTAGGCAGCAGCAAACTCTAAACAGTCACTAAGGATAATGTCCATCAACCTTTGAAACGTAGCTGGTGCTCCATGAAGACCAAAGGGTAGAACCGTGTACTGGAATAAACCCATTCCTGGAATCTGAAAGGCTGTGTATTCCTTACAGGATGGATCTAAAGGAACTTGCCAGTAACCTTTACATAAATCTAAGGTTGTGATATATTTGGCCTTCCTCAGTCTTTCCAGTAGCTCGTCAATGCGTGGCATGGGATAAGAATCAAAACAGGAAATACTGTTCAACTTTCTGAAGTCAGAACAAAAACGTAATTGCTCTGAGTCTTTTTTAGGAACCAGCACAATGGGGTTTGACCACTCGCTTCTTGATGGCTCTATCACTCCCATTTCCAGCATCATCTGGACCTCTTTTTCAGTGGATCCATCATTCTTTCTGGAATCCTGTAAGGCTTAAGACGAACAGGAGTTGCATCTTTCAAAGTTATTTTGTGTGTTATAATTTCAGTTTGCCCAGGTACATCTGCAAATAGAGATGGAAAAGACTGTTTAATCTCACCCAGCTGTTGCCACTGATCAGGAGTCAGATGCTTTGGAGCCTCTTCAGATTTGGTCAAGTCTCTACATGGACTCATTTCAGCTTCCCCATCTTTCAACATGGCACTGTCTTCAGGCTGAACATCTTGTACCATCAGGCTCTGCTTCACATCCATTTCTGGAACATTTCTTTCATGATATTCCTTTAATAGATTTACATGAAGCAGTTGCTTTGACTTTTGTTTTTCTGGACAGATAATTTCATAAGTCACTGGTCCTGCTCTTCTAACCACAGTGTAGGGTCCTTGCCATTTAGCAAGCAACTTACTTGGCCCACTGGGCAAGAGTACTAAGACCTTCTGGCCAGCCTTCAGCTCTCTTTCACGGGCACGTCTGTCGTACCATACCTTTTGCCTATGTTGAGCCTTCTCCATATGATCTTTAACTTGCTCTCTGTACTTTTCCAGGTTGTCTCTCATCTGAAGTATGTAGGAGATGATGTTAGTTGGTGAAGCCGCTTCACTGGATCCTGATGCCGCTCCAGCCACCCAGTTCTCCTTCAGCATGTCCAAAGGGCCTCTAACCTGTCTCCCCTAAAGTAACTCAAAAGGAGAAAAACCCGTTGAGGCTTGTGGTACTTCTCTGTAAGCAAACAAAAGGAAAGGCAACCATTTATCCCAGTTTTTGCCAGTATCATCAATAAACTTTCTCAACATGTGCTTTAATGTACCATTAAATCATTCTACCAAACCATCGGTTTCTGGATGGTATGGAGTAGTACGAATACCTTTTACACCCAGTTGATCATAAAGAGTTTTCATCACTTGTGACATGAAATTGGTACCCTGATCTGTCAGAATCTCCTTTGGGATACCAACTCTGGAGAAAAGGTCTACTAAACACCGGACAATATGTTTGACCTGTAGAGAACGTAATGGATAAACATCTGGATATCGGGTTGCATAATCACAGATGACTAATGCATATTTATGGCCATTACTGCTCTTAGGTAAAGGACCTATGATATCCATGGCGATTCTCTCGTAAGGAACACTCATTATAGGCAATGTCTGCAACTGGGCACGGTCTGAAACTTTAGTAGGGGCCACCAACTGACAGTCATGACATGTTTTGCAGTATTCAGCTACATCTTTATATAATCCTGGCCAATAAAAACGTTGAGCAACACGATTATAAGTTTTTGCCTGTCCTAAGTGTCCTGACCATGGTATAGTGTGACCCAAATGCAGAATTACTGAACGGTATTCTTTTGGCACAACAAGTCTGGGTTCATCAATGTCTGCTAGATACAAAAGTTTATCCCTTATAATGAAAGGCTCTCCTGCTAAACTTTTGAACTCAGCAGCACTCTCTTTTCCACCATCTTTATGTGCTTTATTAAAGAGGGGTTTCAAAGATGGATCGTTTTCTTGTCTCTCATTAAAGTTATTAGGAATTTTCAATACATGGAGTTAATGGCAATGCAGGTTAAGGGAGTTTTGACCTGCTTTTGTTCTTATTTTTCTCCTGTCTACGCTGTCGTTTTGATTTCTTGATTTTATTTCCTCCTTCATACAGATCATCATCTACATCTGGCAGAAGTTCTAAATCCTTTTTCATGGAACGTGTGGTGACAGCACAGGCATAAGCCACTAAGTTTTCTTGAACCAAACTGTCTAGGATTGGTAAATCTTCTCCTAGGATAACATCATATGCTAACTGATTCAAAACTCCAACAGTCAACATAAAAACTTGTCCTTTAACATCAATAGTGACATCAGCAGTTGGATACTCTTTCTGACATCCATGAACACAAGTAATGTTTACCGGTTTGTTAAAGTTAGGCAGTACATTACTCAACAAAGATGATTTCACCAGAGTTTGTGAGCTACCTGTATCTGCAAGAGCTTTTACAGCTTTGCCATTTATCACCACATCAACTACATGTTTATGTGGAATCATGTCATCAGAAAGTTCATAATTATGTTCTTTAGAAGGTACCACACATAACTCTACTGACTTACTTTTTCTTAATGGACATAAGGAAGCTTTGTGACCAGGCTGCTGACCATAGTAACAAATGAGACCATACCTTGGTCCAGGTTGTGTGTACTTCTTACCACCCCTCTTGTCCAAATTGGCAACATTAGTTGCACCTGGAGGTTTTACCTCCATAGACTTTGGTCTCTCAGTCACTCTTGACTTAGAAGGTTCTCTGTGAGCAGCCAGGTAACGTTCAGCCAGGTCTGCCGCTTCCTCTCCAGTCTTTGGATTATTCTCCTTCACCCATGTGCGGACGTCTGGTTGAAGCACACGTAGATACTGCTCCAAGATGATCGTTTCCCCTATCTCTTCTTTACTCCGACTGTCAGGCCGCATCCATCGCTTGTAGAGTCCCTTTATCCGGCCGTAGGTTTCACGTACACTCTCTCCCACTGGAACACTAATGCTTCGAAACCGGTATCTGTAGGTCTCTTCTGTTACATTAAACTTAGACAACACAGCAGCTTTAATAGCGTCATAAGAGTCAGACTGGTCCTCATCCATTCCAGCATATGCCTCAAGGGCTTTTCCAGTCAATAATGTGACCACTCTAGCTGCCCATTCAGCTGGTTGCCATCCCCATGTTTTAGCAATGCGTTCAAAACGTATGAAAAAACTTTCAGGATCCTCACCCTCCTTAAAATCAGGTATTCTTGGATCACCTCCACGGGTTGGTTCCACTCTTTGTGCTGGAGCTACTTGTGTTCTATGCAGCTGGGGCTGCGATGGAGAATAAGGTTCCGCTGGGTAACCAGAGGCTCCTTGGACTTCCTCTATTGCAGACAGCTGAGACAGTGTCCTGGTCTCTCGCTTTGGAACAGCTGCTTCTGTAGAAATGCCAGTCCTGATAGACAGTTCCTGTTCAGCATAAACATCACTTTGCAGCTTTGGCATGTTACTGCGCAACTGTTTAATCTGGTCAAACAGTATTGCTTCTGTTCGTTTAGAACGTTGCATAAATTCTCTTATTTCATCAAAGATGTCAGTTTCAGAATGCTCTTTACTCACAGCTCCAACTGTGGTCTGCTTAGGCCGCACAACCGGTTCAAAAATGTCTTCGCCAGCCATGGCTCCCTCAGGTAGTGAATCCGGCTCTCCTGGTCCTCCGCTTTGTCCTTCTTCCATCTCAGAAAGGGGGCTTTTCTTTGTCCCACGAGTTCTTCCACGCCCTACTCCTCTCATTTAGCCGGTTGTCTTCCTTCCTTCACAGGCGTAAACTGTCTCACTCCTGACACCACTGTTATGCTGCGAGGTGTGGTGCTGAAGGAAAACTCCCCAAAGTTGGCTGTAGTTTAAACAAAGGTGGTTTATTAGGCCTCCCTCAGTACAGCATAAGTCAGGGACCACGGGGAAAAACCCATGACATCTTCCCTTCAGACTCTCAAGCCTTCTCTCTCTCTCCTTGGTACAGCCAACAGTCTCCTTATATACGGTTGTCCCCGCCTTCTCAATTAACTGCCCAGCCAATCAAAGTCCAGCAAACAAGGTCCTTTCTATAAAAGAGCTGGGTTTGAGGCGGGCCTGCTCTTTGGTAGGTTCCAAGATGGCTGCTATAAGGACACACCCAAAAGGTAACAAACATTTTGAAAACAAAAAAAATCACATATACACATTCCAGAACTTAATTGTTACCGAAAATATTATTGCTTCTTAACACGGGGTTTTACTAGTTCGCCAGCCTGATAGAAATAAACCACAGTGATTTGTAAAACTTGCAAGGAACCGGTAAAAGCAGAGTCTGGTAACGCAACCCACCAGTATTCATCACGTAAGCCGCTCACACCCGCAGCAGCGTGACTCCGCGAGCTGCGCGGCTCCAGGTCGATCGAACTTTCTGGAAGTTACCAAAACAAAGCAGGTATAGCAGCTAAACTGGGCTCCCTTCTTTGTGATAAAATGACAAAGCGTCCAAGCGGCATAAGTATGCGCTTATGTTAAGTAAGCGGCATGCAGTAACGTGCTTCATAGTGATAGATATGTCTGCTGTTCTCTGCAGCTGAAAAACCTGGCTTCAAACAATTACCTGCCACTCTTGATCCGCGATATAAAGTTCCGGGAAGCAAGTTTTTCTCTAACAGCGCTCCCTAAATTGTGCAACACGCCACAATTTAGGGCGTGTTGCTCGGACCTCAGCCCTGCATCAGCCTCTCAATTATGAAACCTGATAAGTAACTAGTGTACTATTCCCACCTAAATAGGCCATTCTATTAATTTATTTGGTATATTTATTTTGGTCACTTTTCTGGTCACTTTAGTTTATTCTTTGTCATTATTTAATAACATAACTCAGGTTTCTTAAGTTATTTTTCTTAAAAAAAATTCTGTTATGGTTAAAAAAGTTGGTTAAATAAAGATTTAATTGGAATTCTGTGTTTGTGTTCTTTATTTAAATCAAATCATTTAGCAATATCAGAAAATGTCCAGGGAGAGCTGCACATAAAATATGGTTTTAAATATTTTCAATAATTATCGATATCGATCAATATGCATTTTTTTTATCGATAAGCTTTTTTTCTATATCGCCCAGCCCTAATACATATATATATATATATATATATATATATATATATATATATATATATATATATATATATATATATATATTAGGGCTGTCAAACGATTAAAAATTTTAATCGCAAATTAATCACATATTTTATCCTTTTATTTCTGAAAGTGCAATAGCCTGTTTGGGCATTTTAATATGCAATTTTGCAATAAATGACACTAATAAAATACATGCTAGTACAAAAAAAAATTTTATTTTGTTATTTTTCAAGCACTTTTCAGAATTGGAATGAAAACATCCTGGTGCCAAATGTTAAACTCTGGACTATAATGGCTAAATGACTAATCATGACGCCCTGATGTTTACACAGTGTGTAAACAAATGTGTAAATAAATACCTGTTTTCATGCCGATATATTTTTTTTTGCCTCTTAAACAAAGATAGACATGGTATTATGCATAAACATATAAATTAATAAAAATTGTACATTTCAATAAAGTCATAAGTTTTGTTCATTTCTTCACTCTCTCACACACACACATCTAATTCTGAGCTTTCACACCAACAACAATAAATTTTTGCTTGCTGTTTCTATCCATATTCTATCCAGAGTTTAAGCCTGGAAAAAGGTTTTAAATTTCCAGGTCATTCCAGTCTTACACTTTGCTTGCAACTGGGCCAGGAGCTTAATACCCTTGAAAGAGACTGTTTAGGAACTGATTAGTAACTCCAGGTACTTCGTTTGGCAACGTGATTCATCCTTGGTTTGTCAAATACAGAGACAACAAATTAATAAGCATTAAAGTAAGGTTTATGGGTTGGGGTTTCGGTTATCAACGTGTAAAAACTCATCTTCAGAACCAATCTCTGCTTAAAATGGTGATCTGCACCGCCTAATCTACTTTCAGCAGTTATCACCGGTTATTGCACCGTAAACTGCAGAAAATACGAGCAGAGTTGCTCTGTCTGCCTTTACTACCGACGGCTCCTATGGCGGAGGGATATTTCAGCTGGATACACTCAAATGTAGTGCAGGCAGGTCTCATAATAACCCCTATTTCGTCACTTATTTTAGAGCCCAAATAAGCGATTTCACTTTCAGAAACCTGCTCAAAAAAACCGCAACCCGTGACTCATGAAATTTTAGAAAAAAGAAGCCCAAAGTCGCATGAAATAAACAGTCTTTGGCAACAGCGCGGGTCTGTTTTGCTACAGTTCTCTAGCACTCTTGAAACTACGGAAAGTGCCGAGGGTAAAAGAAACACAGTCCAGAGAGCGCGGCGGGGGGAAAAACATTAGGGAACGGTGTGTGTGTTTGGACGCGCGATTAACGGCGACAAAAAAATTGTCGGCGTTAAAATGGGTTTACGTTAACGCCGTTAATAACGCGTTTAACTGACAGCACTAATATATATACACATATATACATATATATATACACATATACATATATATATATATATATATATATATATATATATATATATATATATATATATATATATATATATGTGTGTGTATATACATATATATATATGTGTGTGTATATACATATATATATATGTATATATATATATATATATATATATATATGTATATATATATATATATATATATATATATGTATATATACATATATGTATATACATATATATATATACATATATGTACATATATATATATATATAGACATATACATATATATATATCCCTGACTCTCTTCGAGATCGGTCGTGTTTTTCAGCTCTCTGCAGAGCTCCTTATCTGCTTGCCCTGCCCCCATGTCTCTCCTGCTATTTGCTTCGTTCTGTGTCTTTGTGCAATTTCTTCACAGCAACCGAAAAGCTTGGAAAACAGAAGCTAAGAAATTATGGATCTCGTCAGCTGGTCTCTAAACGCCATTGATCACATTTTTTCAACTAGAAAGCAAAGGAACGGGGAGCATTCCTGTCCCGATGGAACTTTTTTTGCGGGATACTCCGTGGATCGGTGGAATCGGTGGTCCACAGTGTGCCTCTCAATGATTTCCGTGGAGGACGCCGAAGACGTATATATATTTGGATTTATGATTCTGGGATTTCTTCTGATTGGATGTGGAGGATTTCTGATGTATCAACAACTTCAACGACTGCTGGTGGCGAATTCGGCTTTTATCAGACTACCAGCGGGATATGACGCAATCACAAAGGCGATGAATGGACAGAACATCAGGCTGGAGAAGCTAACGGCGGTGGTCGGGAGAGGTGAGATGGGATAACTGTCTCCCCCCTGGAACATGACCGGATAACGTGACCGGATAACATCTGGATGTGAAGATGCGAAAAAGAGCCCTCTAATTTGGAAAATTGGACCCTGGAGCCAGTGACGAAAAGACTTTTAAAGCTGAAGTAAAAGTGTCTCAGCTTGTTATCATAACAAATTGTGTATTAAATCAGACTCCCTACATATATATCTATATATATATCTATATATATATAGATATATATATACATATATATGTATATATATATATAATATATATATATACATACATATATATATATATATATATATATATATATATATATATATATATATATATATATATATACAGTACATTGAAACCAAAGAACAAAATCTTTTTACAGGCCCTAGCATTTGTTTAACAAAAAAAACTACTATATAAACGTTTATTATTTACCAATAACTAAAATAATACTAAAATAAAAATAATAATTTTAATCATCAATACGAACTGAAGGCTTCAAATTGCGGAGATCAGCACCGCCCCACTGCGACCCGAGTCATTGGATTAGAACGGGAGAAAAATGAAAACTTATTATGAAAAAAAATACAAAGTACAGTAGGACAAATAGTGACTCACGTGTATTTCAATGCTCTTCTGACCGCGGTGCAGGTGTGTTTTTTTCGGGAGAAGAACATAGTTATCGGTAGTTGTTGTCGCTCTTTTTTCTTCTGGGCAAAAATATTCTTATAAACCGACATGCCACCATCGATTATGTTTGAGAATTGTAATGAACGGCTCATCAATGCAAATCCGTGAAGCAGCGAGACCGTGAAAGGTGAACTGCGATATAGCGAGGGTTCACTGTGTGTATATACAGGTCCATCTCAAAATATTAGCATATTGTGATAAAGTTCATTATTTTCCATAATGTAATGATAAAACTTGAACATTCATATATTTCAGATTCATTGCACACTAACTGAAATATTTCAGGTCTTTTATTGTCTTAGTCCGGATGATTTTGGCATTCAGCTCATGAAAACCCAAAATTCCTATCTCACAAAATTAGCATATCATGAAAAGGGTCTCTAAACGAGCTATGAACCTAATCATCTGAATCAACAAATTAACTCTAAGCACCTGCAAACGATTCCTGAGGCCTTTAAAACTCCCAGCCTGGTTCATCACTCAAAACCCCAATCATGGGTAAGACTGCCGACCTGACTGCTGTCCAGAAGGCCATCATTGACACCCTCAAGCAAGAGGGTATGACACAGAAAGATATTTCTGAACGAATAGGCTGTTCCCAGAGTGCTGTATCAAGGCACCTCAGTGGGAAGTCTGTGGGAAGAAAAAAGTTTGGCAGAAAACGCTGCACAACGAGAAGAGGTGACCAGACCCTGAGGAAGATTGTGGAGAAGGGCCGATTCCAGACCTTGGGGGACCTGCGGAAGCAGTGGACAGAGTCTAGAGTAGAAACATCCAGAGCCACCGTGCACAGGCATGTGCAGGAAATGGGCTACAGGTGCCGCATTCCCCAGGTCAAGCCACTTTTGAACCAGAAACAGCGGCAGAAGCGCCTGACCTGGGCTACAGAGAAGCAGCACTGGACTGTTGCTCAGTGGTCCAAAGTACTTTTTTCAGATGAAAGCAAATTTTGCATGTCATTTGGAAATCAAGGTGCCAGAATCTGGAGGAAGACTGGGGAGAAGGAAATGCCAAAATGCCAGAAGTCCAGTGTCAAGTACCCACAGTCAGTGATGGTCTGGGGTGCCATGTCAGCTGCTGGTGTTGGTCCACTGTGTTTTATCAAGGGCAGGGTCAATGCAGCTAGCTATCAGGAGATTTTGGAGCACTTCATGCTTCCATCTGCTGAAAAGCTTTATGGAGATGAAGATTTCATTTTTCAGCACGACCTGGCACCTGCTCACAGTGCCAAAACCACTGGTAAATGGTTTACTGACCATGGTATCACTGTGCTCAATTGGCCTGCCAACTCTCCTGACCTGAACCCCATAGAGAATCTGTGGGATATTGTGAAGAGAAAGTTGAGAGACGCAAGACCCAACACTCTGGATGAGCTAAAGGCCGCTATGGAAGCATCCTGGGCCTCCATAACACCTCAGCAGTGCCACAGGCTGATTGCCTCCATGCCACGCCGCATTGAAGCAGTCATTTCAGCAAAAGGATCCCTGACCAAGTATTGAGTGCATAACTGTACATAATTATATGAAGGTTGACTTTTTTTGTATTAAGAACACTTTTCTTTTATTGGTCAGATGAAATATGCTAATTTGTGAGATAGGAATTTTGGGTTTTCATGAGCTGAATGCCAAAATCATCCGTATTAAGACAATAAAAGACCTGAAATATTTCAGTTAGTGTGCAATGAATCTAAAATATATGAATGTTCAAGTTTTATCATTACATTATGGAAAATAATGAACTTTATCACAATGTGCTAATATTTTGAGATGGACCTGTACATATATATATATATACATATATACAGTGTTGGGGAGTAACGGATTACATGTAACGACGTTACGTAATTTAATTACAAAAAAAGAGTAACTGTAATTCGTTACAGTTACAATGAGAAAATATGTAATTCAGTTACAGTTACTTCCGAAAATATTAAGAATTACAAATTTAGTTACATTTTTTTAAAAATATAAAGTATCGCCGTTTCCCGCTACGGCTCCTTGTCTCTATCACTCTGATGATCCATCCTGTGCTGGTGGAGCCTTCTGAAAGAACAGCAAGCGAGCGGACGTTTCATTTTTTTTGTTTGTTTCATATTAAGGAAGAGAAAGATGCAACAAGGCGCTTTGCAATCATGCAGTCTCTTGTTATTCACACACAACAATAAACCGTGAGAGCCGACGTGTGTTGTGAAACTGCAAAACTTTGTCTTAAGGGGAAAATCAAACGCGCGTACACAGCTCAGCGTTCACAGTGTTGCGTTCGTGAGCGTCGGAAAGCTATGGTGCATTCAGGAGCATGGGACATTTCAGTTTTACAACGAAAAAGGCAGAAAACGGAACAGAACTTAACTCATACAATAATGTATTTATCCAGAAACAGTGTGGGCTTTCTTACAATACTGAATGCTCTATAATTGTATTTCTGTTATTTTTGATTATGCACATCTGCTAGCTTTTTATTCTAAAAAATCTATAATATTACAGCAGCAAATTATCAAAGTTTTTCAAAGCCTGTTTAAAAGCTCCAAATGTGGCTTCAGATCATACAGCAACAATTGTGCTGTCATTTTTTTACAGGGCAGAATTTGCATTTGCTGACTCTTGTCCTTTAACTACTGATGGATATACAATAATAGAGTCATACAAGTGTCAATTCCTCTGAGATAGCAGGGGATGCAATTTTTGGCAAGGAGTTGCCGAAAAATCCATCCTCCTTGTTTTAAACTTAAAAATCGTCACACGCACACACTTGTGGACATCCTGTGATTGCCTGTCTGCAGTTCCCTTTCAGCTTAGTGCTTTTTTAAGGTTCACATTCAGTTCTCAAAAATTTAATGTTGAACATGGGTCAATACTCATTAAAACCTTAAAGTAATCAAAAAGTAATCAAAAGTAATTAGTTACATTACTTTTTAAAAGTAATCGAAAAAGTTACACTACAATTACATTTTAAACAAAGTAACTTCTAACTGTAACGGATTACATTTTTAAAGTAACTTACCCAACACTGCATATATATATATGTGTATATATATATATATATATATATATATATATATATATATATATATATATATATATATATATATTAGGGCTGTCAAAATAACGCGTTAATTTCGATTAATTAATTTTTAAAAAATTAACGGATTAAAAAAAATAACACAGATTAATCAATGTCGTATAGGGGTTTTCAATAGGTGAGGCACGCCTCCCCTGGGGGGCGCCAAAGAGTCACAGGGGAGGCACATGAAGACAGAGAAGAAGACAGCGCTGCCGCTCAACTCTGTGAAACAATGTAGCGATATTCGTGCCTTCTGTTTGAGCGCGCTGGAAACAATCCAAGCGCGCAGTGAAAAAACTCTCAACGCTCAAAACCGGTCTGGCACGGTCTGAAAAACTCTTCTCAACCCACTGTCCTCGCGGTGAGTTCCATCTTTGCTCGCGCGCTACTTTGCTCGCGCGTACCTGCTCGTTTAACGCTCAACACCAGCTGTGCACTCGCTCGGCTGTTAAAGCCAATCACAGACAGTTTTTTTTTCCATCCAATCAGAGTATGGCTTCCAAATACTGCAGCCTTTTGCAGAAATTACTAAACATCACGAGGGATTGAAGAAAAACAAATAAAAAGTGTAATATTTTAGCCTAAAATATTTAGGCTAAAGTATTTATTTATTTATTTATTTATTTTTTCCTCCCAGTGTCCTGTCTAGCAATCTGGCAATAGGAATTGATGTCTCAATGCCAGATAGAGCTCGACAGATTTTGCTTTTACAAGTGGAGCGAACAGCTTTCGCCATAGTGCTCCACTTGATTTATGCTTGTAAATAGCTTTATTGTGATTCCTGCAAGGAGAATTTCAAATTATATGGACATTACAATGGGAGAGTAAAGGAAGAACAAGAAGTGAAAGAGAAAGAAAAAAGAAAAAGAGTAGAGGTGAAAGAAAGAGGAGATAAAAGGGAGAGAATGATAAAACCTTCTCCGTCTGCTCCGTCACCTGGAAAGAGAGATGCAAAAACAACAGCACAACCAACAGACATAAAGCAACAGATACAATCGAATAACACCTAGATGCCATTGCTAAATCATATATATTATTATGTAAGCTGACATGTGTAATGTGATACTTGAAAAAAGAAAGTGAAAGAACATAAATAAATAAATAAATTATAAGATTACTGTATATAAGTGAACACTTAATACTTGGGACCCAGCACCTGTGGGAGATGTGAGAGTGCACTAGTTTAGGTGAAAATTATCCAGAAGGAAATAGCTTGATAGTGGTTGTGGAGAACCAAAGGCCCGCCTTCCCCGAGCACAGAGGCAGGAGTCAGGGGACCCATAACCCCGGACTCCCAAAGGGGCCCCTAAAGCAGGTCGCCCAGGAGGGGCCGACACAGGATATCTGCAACCCCCCCCCCCAAGGAAGGAGCAGAGACGACCCCAAGGAAATCCCCCAGCCACCGCAATGCCGACGCCCTCAAGAGCCGCGGAGACGAGCCCGTGGGCTCCGCCGGCAGCCAGCCCCGCTGAAGTGGTCCCAGCCATGGGCCCTGGGGGCCAGAGGCCCCAGGGGCGCCCCGCCCCCGCGACGGGGGCCCCGGCCGCCCCCCGGGGGGCCAGGCCCCGCGAAGAGGCCGCCGGGAGTGGGCCGGTGCACGCCCGGGAACCCGCCCCAAACCCGAAGCCAACCAATGCGCCAGAGGGCCAAGGCGCCTGCCAACGAAGCGGAAGAGGGCAGGACGTGGGGGGATGGGCTCCGCACCTAGCGGAGACTTGAGATGTTCTTGGGAGAGGGAGCGGACCACACCCATACCTGGGGAAAAAAAAAGGAAAACTCATTCACACCATCCCTCCCTTGTGCCCCACTCACCACACACAGATTTTTTAAAAAAAGACGCTGTACACACATTCCCACATAACACTCGCATCCAACACTGACCAGAGGGGGGGGTCACCCCAAATTGACTATACGACTGCTTGTGCCCGACCCCCGGCCCCGGACCAGACGCCCCCCGGACCGGTCCCCCCAAAGAGGGCGGGCCAACACGACCCATACGAGCCACCCAGCCAGAGCCCCCCTCACCCCCTAAATACCTAATAAACCCCCTCCCTCCCCCACCTTACCCTTGCCACCCCTGCCCCCCGCCCCTCCTGGGGGGAGCGGAGGCGTCAGCCCCAGACCTGGCAAGCCGCTGACTACCCATTGCAGCCCCCCGCCAAGACCCCGGACACAGTGGCCCGCACCTCCTCCAGGCCCCAGACTCCTTGCCGCCATCGGAGAACGGGGGTGTGCAGAAGACCCCGATCCTCTCTACGCCTGCTCAGATGTTGTGTTGTTGCATGTTGTTCTGAAGTTCGTTTAAAAACTGGGAGCGCCGAAGGGGATGCACGGCACAGCCCACCCCCCTTCCGGAAGGAAGCTGTTGCCAGCGCACCCCCTCCGGGCGACTGCCCAGAACCCTCAATGTCTAAGTGGGAGAGAAGGTGAAGGGAGCCGTCCGAGGTGAGGCTCACACAACATAAGCCCCCCCCCCAGACGTCTTCCCCCCACCCCCCCTACCATGGCCTACATGAGTGTGCGTTGTGAAAATGTTTGAAGTGAAAGTGTCTAAGATGCATGATAAAATTGGGGAGAGGGGCGTCACCAGAAAGTGGCAACCTCCAGTAACGCCCTCTCTCCCAGGACCTACATGTGTGGCGGCGTGATGGAGCAGGCAGAGGGAGGAGTCCGGGGATGGGGAGCAAATGACTGGGAAGCTATCCCAGGGAGCCAGCTCCCCTACTGACTCCAATAGGCACCCCCGCTCCCCGAAAGCCCCACCCAGAGAAGGGGGCCTCGCCAGCGGCACCACCGTAGCCCGGGGGCCAGGGAGAGGCCGCAGGGCCCGCCAGCCAACCACCCACCAGGACCAACACTTCAACCCCCCCCAGCCCACCCACCAAGCCTACTGGCTTTACCAGACTTTCCCCCCACTAGCAGAGTGCTAGTGGGGGGGAAAGTATTTAGACTAAAATATTAGAGTTACTAAGTGAGCTGTGAAAAATGTTTTTGTCTCTTTTCTTTCCAGCTTCTGGGAGGTGATGGAAAAGTTTATTCTGATCATAATCATCATGAATGTCATTATTATTTAAAGAGCACTTTAACACGAGGTAAAACAAAGTGCCAAACATCAGAAATACATCAGATAAGAGATAACAACTAATAAAATAGCACTAGGTCTAAATTATGTATAATTAGCCTAAAAAGTAGATTGGAATATGGAATATGTTGACGTCTGTTAAATTCAGGTTATCTTTTTTATTATTATTTCAGTTGACGTTTCCTGTTGACGTGAGTTCAGTTTGACATTGGCATCTGTTTAGTTCAGTTTGTCTGCTGTTGAAAACAGCACTTTAATGTATCTAATGCTGATTATTCATTGAATCATTTGAATTTAAATATTTTAAATACTTTCACAGCAAAAATTATATGCGATTAATTTAGATTAATTAATTACAGAGTATGTAATTAATTAGATTAATTTTTTTAATCGATTGACAGCCCTAATATATATATATATATATATATATATATATATATATATATATATATATATATATATATATATATATATACATACATACATACAGGGGTTGGACAAAAAAACTGAAACACCTGGTTTTAGACCACAATCATTTATTGGTATGGTGGAGGGCCTCCTTTTGCGGCCAATACAGCGTCAATTCGTCTTGGGAATGACATATACAAGTCCTGCACAGTGGTCAGAGGGATTTTAAGCCATTTTTCTTGCAGGATAGTGGCCAGGTCACGACGTGATGCTGGTGGAGGAAAATGTTTCCTGACTCGCTCCTCCAAAACACCCCAAAGTGGCTCAATAATATTTAGATCTGGTGACTGTGCAGACCATGGGAGAAGTTCAACTTCACTTTCATGTTCATCAAACCAATCTTTCACCAGTTTTGCTGTGTGTATTGGTGCATTGTCATCCTGATACACGGCACCTCCTTCAGGATACAATGTTTGAACCATTGGATGCACATGGTCCTCCAGAATGGTTCGGTAGTCCTTGGCAGTGACGCCCCCATCTAGCACAAGTATGGGGCCAAGGGAATGCCATGATATGTCAGCCCAAACCATCACTGATCCACCCCCATGCTTCACTCTGGGCATGCAACAGTCTGGGTGGTACGCTTCTTTGGGGCTTCTCCACACCATAACTCTCCCGGATGTGGGGAAAACAGTAAAGGTGGACTCATCAGAGAACAATATATGTTTCAAATTGTCCACAGCCCAAGATTTGTGCTCCTTGCACCATTGAAACCGGCGTTTGGCATTGGCACGAGTGACCAAAGGTTTGGCTATAGCAGCCTGGCCGTGTATATTGACTCTGTGGAGCTCCCGACGGACAGTTTTGGTGGAAACAGGAGAGTTGAGGTGCACATTTAATTCTGCCGTTGTTAGAAAAATGTGAATGTAATCATTTTATTTCTATCAAGTTACAGGTATTTGGTTTGTTTTAAGAGTTTGCTTTCAGGAAGGTTCTGTTGTATTTAACCTTAGACAGGGAGAACAAATGGTTCTCCCTGATAAGACTGCAACAAAGCTTGCTCCCATGTTTGTTTTCCACCCCCATGTTGTAACCTCCTGACCCATTCCTCCTGACCCAACCCTCCTGACCCCCTCTTTGATGTGTGATAATAAAGGCAGAAGGACAGAGATGACTCGGCACAGACGATCCTAACACTTTCAGGGAGTGCAGTTCTCCGTTTGGGTTCATCTGTCCTTTTCTATAGAAAATGTCTAAAACTTGTGTTGTGTGGTTTTTATTCTAGGATAAAAGGGGTTATCTTTAATGACACTATCAGCCTGGTGCCGTGACGCGGATCCCAAAATATCGGCTCGTTGACGGGAGGAGCGGACACGCTGAAATCCACCGGTGGTCTGAGTCAAGGACCTGTCTAAAGTCCCGGGAGGTAACTTCCTCGCTGGGCCAGCGTCATAGGTTAACTTCTTTCGCCAACGAGGCATTGATGGGATCCGACCGGGAGAAAATCACACCACAGCAAGTAAGTTTTACACGATCGGTTAAAGTCCGTCGTTCAGGGTTTCGGGTGATTAAAAGTTCCCCGAACAGGTGTACAAGTGGTTTTAGTCCCTTGTAACGGGTGATTTAAAAAAAAATAAAATAATAATCCCCGGAAAGTTAAATCGAGAGGTTTGAGTCCCTCGAAGCAATACGACCGGTTTTCAGTCCGTCGTAGAATTAAAGGTAGCTAAAAAACTCAGGTTAAAGTCCTGAATGGTACCTTAAAAGAAAAAAAAACAGGATTAAGGTCCTGGAAGGTAGATAAACACAACGCAAAAGTAATTAGGATGGGTTCAGGACAAAGTAGAAAGAGAAATCCCAGAGCGGTTGAAAAGTTTGTGTATCCAAGTAAATTTTAAATATTATTACAATAAATATTATTAGATATATATTTCTTAATATTAAAAATACTTGGAGAAGTGGAAGGAAAAGTATAAAATAGATGGTGTGCTGAAGGTGAATCAATGGGAAAATGTTGTGTGCCGGCTAAAAATAAGCACTAGGATATGTGTGTGTATGTCTATGTGTATGTCTATGTGTGTAAGTATATACATATATATAAGAGCTCGAAATAGCGCGGTGTTGGTTAATACAGGCGCGAGGTAGAGAGGAGGTTATTACGAAAAATAGAATAAATAGAATTAATGTTATGTTTATGTATCCATCCAAAAGATAATGAAAAACACAGGGAGACAGCCTCAACCAGCAGGAGGGGGTGGGGTTGCCAATGGGACAGCGACTGCAGCGCTGGTCCATTGGTCAGCCGTCCTTCAGCTCCTGTTTGGTTTTCTCACAATGTTAGGCTTTAAAGAACCCGCCAGAACATTAATTCAGTCATGCAAACTATGGTAGCAACTGAAGAAGGCAGACCACCACCGTATAATCCCTTAAACCCCCCCAGGGATATTTCAGATCTGTATGCAGACCTGGATGGACTGAGTAAATCAGATCATCCGTTATCTACAGACCGTCCAAAGGATTGTATCCTATGGTGCAGGTCGCAAATCCTAATATAGGAGTTCAGCAGCCTTAAACAATCCCAGTTTTCCGTCCGTGGTCGTTAGAGGAAGCTAGAAAGACTGTAGAAGGTATAATTTCTCCGCAGGAAGATCCAGAATTATGGATCCAAGACATGGAGGGAATTTATAACTCATATGGTTTAAATGGACATGAGTTCGGACAAGCCTTACAGTCGTCAGTGGGAAAACATTGGAAAAAAATAATAATAAGGGCGAATTATACAGGCAGAACCCCTCAAGGCGGAATATTTGAACATCAAGCGTAAGTGAACGAACAGAGACAGAAGTGGACAACTGTAGGTAGCATTTTTTCGCAGGAGGGCGGATAATTGGAAATTTGGGATCCATTAAACAATAAAAAATATGTTAATGGGAGGTTTCCAGCTGCATATCTCCGCGTGGGTTAAAAAAAACACTTAGTTACACTGGCAACGTCTAATGTAACCACAGTTATGGAAAATGCGCGTCACGCCGAAAAAAAAAGTTAAAAAGGGAAGTGGTGCGTCTGGAGGGGGGACACAAATTTTCTGGGCAGATCCGTGTGACCCAGAAGAAATATTTGCTTTCCAAGCCACCGGACCCCTCGACAGCGTCAAGGAGGTTTCCGAGGAGGCAGGGGCGGTCCTAGCGACCGAGGGGGCTTTCAGCCCAAATCAGTAAAAACAGATGGGGGGTGCTGGAATTGTGGGTCACCCAACCATTGGTCCAGGGAATGTCCCAATCAGATACAAGCACCTCATCTGCGGGGACGGGGAAGAGGCCGCAGGGGCGGTTCTTCATGTGAGTTGTGACTAGGGGCCTAGAGCAAATGTGGATCCAGAGCCTTTAAAACAGTAGATGTGTATGGAGCATGGGAGCTTTTAAATGCATTAAAAGAAAAACAATACATAGTGCTTACAATTAATGGACAGCCAGTTACTCTTTTATGAGATTCAGGAGCCTGTAAAACATGTATAAAAGATAATTTAGGACTAAGAACTTCTAAAATGTCCATTTTTGTAAAATCAGTAAATGGTCAAACATCCCAAGAATGGATGTTAAAAGCATTAGAAATAAAAGACCCTCAAACAGGAAAAAAGGTTGTATGCTCTGGTAGTAATGTCACCAACTTGCCCCATTAATCTGCTAGGACGGGACTTAATGGAAAAATTAGGCATTGCAGTTTTTCCAACACAGGATGGAATGAAAGCTGTCCGTGTGGAACATGTAATGTCGTTGCAATAAAATCCTCCTGTGTTTTATGCACTATGCTTACCGTCTCTACTCCAAATAAAAGTGAAAAGCAAAGTTATGCATAATGCTAGAAGCACATTGTCAAATCCAGAGGATGAAACTTGGTTAGCTGATCTACAAACCACTATGAATGTGTGCTTAACTTCAGATGAAAAGTTTGAAAAACAGTTCCTGAAACAGGAAACTACAAGTGTGGCTACACAAAATATGTACACAGATGGGAGATCATTAGAAGCAGTTACTGTTATGCTTTCTACACAGATGCAAAATTTGTATGGCTTACCATGGGAACCTTTTTTGTCATTGTTTAAGACCAATAAAGCAGAGTGGAGAGATACAGGCCCGCGTTTAAAAGCTGCAGAAAGACCGTCTGATTTTCAGCTGTGTCCACACAAAACAGGCTGGCTTTATAGCCCTAGTACAGAACTATGGAAACAGCCTTACAAAGTTCTGTTCGATGCAGAACCTCGTGTTCAAGATTTAGCATGAGACAAAATAATCCAACATGCTTTGCCATCAGAATCCAAGGAAAATGATTTAAAAGGTGTTCCAGATGCTTTGTGGTCTACAGGACCAACTGATGTAGGATTATTGACAACAATAGAACCAGTTAAAATAGTTCCTAAATCAAAGTACAGGCCGCGGATAAAACAGTACGGGCTAAAATATGAAGAACAGGAGGGTATAATGGCAGTTATAAAAATTTCATTGGATGCAGGAATAATTAGACCATGTCTAGATTCCCAGTTTTGGTTATACGTACACACGCCTGCCACAGGGATTTGTAGACCGTTCTACAATTTTCATCCAGGCTATTTTAACATGCTTAAAGAGCTTTAATCCAAAGCATGGAAATAAAGTATTAATGTACATAGGTGGCCTTCTAATTGCATTTAAAAAAGCTGCTACATCATTTTGGCTAAAATGGGAAACAAAGTTAGCAAAGATAAAATGTAGTGGGTGCAGAAATGAGTCTGTTACAGGCCATGTTATCTCAGCAACTGTCTTAGCTCTACCAAACTATCAAAAGCTATTCATCCAAACAGTCGACTTTAAAGCTAGTTTTACGACTTCTGTGTTGTTACAGCCTCGTGGTGATAAGCTCAAACCTGTAGCAGCAGCCCTACCCCCGTGTCTGCAGGCAGTTTGTGCAACTACCATGGCTGTAGAAAGTTCAGCTGAAGTGGTCTGGTTTCATTCAACCACATTCTTAGACCCCCATGTAGTAGATGTACTACAATTTGGTCTTTCTGATATTTACCTAGAGCAAAAAACAGAGCAAATCATTGATCTAGAAGTGTTGTTAATTAGAGAAACAGCGCCAACTGTAGAAAAGCAAATGTGGGTAAAAAAAAATTGAGCAACAATCTAGAAAGATTCTATAGTTTGTGGCAAAGCAGTTCTCCCTAAAAGCTTATTCCAAGCAGCAGCTTATTTGAGCCATGAGCAATTGCCATGTCTCAAAAAGGGAGGGATAACTATAATACAGCAACATATTTATTTCATAGGATTTTAATTCATACGAAAAAATATTTTTTTGTAAAGCATGTACGATTTGTGTTAAATATTACCCTCAGGGTAATTTTAGATCAGAACAGTGAAGGTTTCCAGAACTAAAGGAACCTTTTGAAGTGATGCATATGGATTGTAATGAACTGACACAAAGCGGCCCTTACAAATACTGCCTGGTAATGATTCATGCATTTTCAAAATGGGTTGAAATGGTTCCAGCAATATGCAAAGGTTTGGCATCCCACACAAAATTTACAGTGAAAATGGTCCACATTTTCTGAATCAGGTGATTCAGCAAATGGCAAGCAGGTTACAGATAACCTTAAAGAATCACTTTACATATCGTCCACAAAGTGCACGACTTGTGAAAAGGACAAATGGGACAGTTAAATCCAGACTTAAAAAGTGCATGGAAGAAACAAAGAGCCCATGGCCAGAGTGTCTGGACCTAGTAAAACTGTACATGAGAATAACTCCAACGAGCAGTGGTTTGACTCCGTTTGAAATAATATATGGCAGACCATATAAATTACCACTGTTCACAATACAGACGCCACCTGATGAGGAAGACAAGACTCTAGCAGACTACATGAGAGAAATGTTGCAGTCTAAAGAAGTGTCCAATGCAAATTTACTGCCAGGAGAACCCTTGTCTCCACAGGATCCACAAGCAGTGAGACCAGGAGACTGGGTGTTCGTCAAAGTTATCAGGAGGAAAAACTGGGCGAGCCCAAGGTGGGAAGGACCATTCCAAGTGCTCCTGACCACGCCAACAGCTGTGAAGATAGCTGAAAGACCATCCTGGTTTCACCTCAGCCACTGTAAGTTACAGAGAGTGTTAAGTACCTAAAGGTTGGAACAGTGAGGAAGTCCGACTTCAAAGGGGTTTGGTTTTTTAGGGCCACTCGTCTCAACGTCGGTGAAGAAACCAACTGATCCCTGTTCTTTAGAGTCCTGGGTAAAATTAACATCTCTGCTAACCTAGCAAAAATGGAGTTCCCATGCAGAAGGGGTTTCTTCTTTTGCGTTGTGGCTGTTGCGTGCATTATTTGTTTGAGTCCAGATCCAATGAGTGAAAGAGGAAAGAGGTTCATCCACTCGACTGCCATGAAGATTTGGCTGGGTAATATCCCAAACCACTACGATGACAACCTATGGGAAACTAATGTCACGGGCTATCCCACCAAGATGAAGGCTGTTATGTCTAAAGGATTGAAACATCCAGTGTGTATTCGCTCACCTGGAGGGAACGATACGGTGAAGAACGTACACCAGCTGTTCTACTTGGAAACCACAAGGTAACTTTCCTACAGAGGGTGGATGGTTCCTGTGTGGAGGAGACAGCATTTACCCATCACTGCCCCTCAGCTGGTCAGGTACATGTGCACCTGTGTTTGTTTCTGACCACACTGTTATCATCTCAGCTCAAGCTGTGAAGGACCATCATTCCTCTGATAGGATGAAAAGAGAACTCAGCTCCAGCTCAGTGTTCCAGCCCCATGATCCCATATGGGGTTCCAACGTTCCCTCTGAACATAAGCACTGGAGCACAGCGAATAAAATAGGACTTTCACTTTTCCCGTGGTTTGGAGTTGGTAAATCTATGCTGATGATTGAGACATTGGACTACAGAATGAAGACCCTGGTGAACATGACGATGGACATCAACAAAGGGGCCCCTTTGCCCCTTGATGCCCAAAGTGCCCTTTTGTCAGTGTGTTTTTATGTGTGTGTGTGTGTGTGTGTGTGTGTGTGTGTGTGTGTGCATGTCCAAAATAATAATAATTTAGATCTACTGTGCCATGGTATCATTATCCACATAACGTGCCTCACTCTTCCCTTCTCCTCTTGCAGCTCCGCGGCTGCTGCTGCTGCTGCTGTCCGACTGCCTGCCCCTTTAAATCGGCAGCACACGTGACTGTGCTCTGTTTTTTTTTTAAAACTCCACTCTTATTGGTTGTACTGCCTTAAATCCCGCCTTCCCGCTCTCTGATTTCTAGCGTGTGTGTGCGTGCCTGTGTGCGTGCCTGTTTGCTTGGAGCGCAAGATTTAAATTTCGATTCATACAGAGATACTCCCGTTACCACATTTAATACTTGACAACAAAACTAGTCCCAGTTAAAAACCTAAATATTATCAGCGCTAAAATAGGTGAAAGCTGCTGAGTGCAGTTCTGTAAAGAAGCAGGAGAGACTGTTTGGATTTGTGGAACTTGAGAAATGTAAGTAACCAACGTTAGCATCTCAAAATAGCATTTATTTCTGAAGTATAATGCATTTATCAGCAAAAACCTAATCTCTTTTATAAAACTAAATATTCTGTGCCAGGCAGGAGTTCTGAAGACCGCTGGAAAGCTGGAAAAGCAGACTGTAGGCTGTTAAAAAGTCAGATTCTTAACCACAGCCGTCTGAAAAAGAAAAGGTGAGGGTTTCCTTTTTACCATATTTCGTTGTTATTGTTGCTTTCATTGATTATCGACCATTTGAGGCAGTTCAGGCATAAATAGCAGGTGTTATTTCTTTTACATAATATACAGTATAAGAACACTATAGATGCCACCTAAACAACTGCTTTTAGCAAATAATGCTGCCTTTTCTTTTTAGACAGGCAAAACGCATCTTAATGCTCAAATCAAGCATCAAAAAATAGGAGCATGCATATTGCATAGGAACAATGAAGCTTTGGACCAATCGTGTCCCTACCAAAGTTCAAATCAAACCTACGCCCTTGATTCCATGTTACATTCTTTATAGTATGGGTTGGTACATTTCAACCGGTTGTATAGCAAGGTATGTTTCTGTATCATGTTTTAAATCCGTGCCCCATGTGCCCTCTTTTAACTTTGAGCACCTGCCCCTCCAACGGTCTCTGCACGGCCCTGCCCTGTATATACAGTGTGCGATTTGCAAAAAAAAAACAGAGGGGGGGGGGCTGCACAGTGGCGCAGTGGGTAGCGCTGTTGCCTTGCAGCAAGAAGGTCCTGGGTTCGAGTACACCCCTGGGTCTTTCTGCATGGAGTTTGCATGTTCTCCCTGTGCATGCGTGGGTTCTCTCCGGGTACTCCGGCTTCCTCCCACAGTCCAAAAAACATGACTGTTAGGTTAATTGGCTTCTCCAAATTGTCCTTAGGTGTGAATGGTTGTTTGTCCTGTTTGTCTCTCTGTGTTGCCCTGCGACAGACTGGTGACCTGTCCAAGGTGTACCCCGCCTCTCGCCCGGTGAACGCTGGAGATAGGCACCAGCACCCCC
This sequence comes from Fundulus diaphanus, assembly GCA_037039145.1. NCBI lineage: Eukaryota > Metazoa > Chordata > Actinopteri > Cyprinodontiformes > Fundulidae > Fundulus > Fundulus diaphanus. Next base: position 8,830,755 of record CM073139.1, read on the forward strand.
CGCGACCTCATGAGGGATTAAGCGGTTTGGAAAATGGATGGATGGATGGACAGAGGGGGGGGGATCATTTCAAGTGTTTTATAAATGAACATAACAACAAGGTTATATGGCCTACATGCTTGCCGCCAGACAGCTTTCCATCTTAGAAAGCGGTCTGGCTCGAGACAGCCTCCAACCTGTCCTGGGAGGGAGGGTGGAGAAATCGGCTGCTGCTGCTACTTGTCTTGTGACGCTGCCTGCAAATCTTCGTCATCCACCAAAGTTCGTCCTGTAACATTACCATGGCTGTTCGTCCTTTTCTGTTGATTTTTCAGGCCGAAATATGACAAAATACTTTGTTGACGTTCATGCTGCCACACGTTCTCATTCATTACTTGGTTAGCTATCAGGTGCTCTTCCAGGTAAATAGCTAGATCCAGTAGGTTAGACTATTGTTTTTAAACTTGCGCCATCTACTGTCTGGACTTAGGAGTGGGTATTAGTTTACTTTAACCGCTTCGAGCAGAAAACGTATTAATACTCTTTAAAAACAGACAACAAAAAATGTTATTAACAAATATGAAGGACACAAGACATAATGTTGATAGTTAACTCGAGATTAATCGCAAATTAATCGCATATTTTATTTCTGAAAGTGTAATAGCCTGTTTGGGCATTTTAATATGCAATTTTGCAATAAAAGACACTAATAAAATACATGCTTGTGCAAAAAATATTTTTATTTTGTTATTTTTCAAGCACTTTTCAGAATTGGAATGAAAACATCCTAGTGCCAAATGTTAAACTCTGGACTATAATGGCTAAATGACTAATCATGACGCCCTAATGTTTACACAATGTGTAAACAAATGTGTAAATAAATACCTGTTTTCATGCCGATATATTTTTTTTGCCTCTTAAACAAAGATAGACATGGTATTTGTCCGGGTTTTAGTTTTTGTCTTGCTCCTGTTTCCTGTGAGTTTTCAGTTTATCATCCTCTTACTCAGTTTACCCTCCACTCCTCCAGTAATCAGTCACACCCGTTAGGCTTTAATTAGACAGAATCCATCCCTCCTGCCAGCCTCCCTTCTTAAGCCTCACTCCGCCTTCACTTCCCCGCTGGTCCGTCTGCAATCTTCATTCTTCTGTTGCCTCAGCAAGAGAAGTTCCCACGTCCTCCCTAGCACCACCCGTCTGTTGCACAAACTGCCAGAGATTTTCCCACGTTTGGTGAAGTGTCAACAGCCCCTAGTCTGGCTATCGGAGATGTTTCCACGTCCGGTCGTCAGAGCTCCCCGTGCCAACCTGCTACCTTCCAGCCACCACTAAGGCCACCTCCTTTGTTGGATTAACCATTGTCTCCTCTGTGTCAGGACTCTCTAGCCTGCTCTGGAGGCTACCCGTTTCCGCGGCGCAGCGTACGCAGCACTCCAGCGATCTCCAGTCTCACCAGCTCTCCAGCTCCTCCATTCACCTTCTTCCACAACCATCCTCCCTTTAATAAATAAAAGGAGCTCTGTGTGTGTGGTGTAGTTCGGTTCACCACCAATACCTGACAGTATTACGCATAAACATATACATTAATAAAAATTTTACATTTCCTCAACATGGAGTAGGCGCGTTTTGAGGGAGCTCCGACTCAACTCCACTATTATCTCACCCTAAATAATAATATTTAAACTTCTGCCTAGCATATTCGTAGCGCACTGTCACACTATGAACAGGACGACCAAGCCCAAACCTAATAAGAAAGACAAAAGCTCGGGGGAGGAGACCTTGGATGAACGGACCAAACTAGCAAGCCTGGAGGTGGCTAATGCTAACACAAGCCCCATGTGCTCTCCAGGTCCATCCGCCACCAACGAGGACGTCTTATCAGCTATAAGTAAGCTTAGCAGCACGGTCGACATGAGGTTTGTGGAGCTCAACGGATCAATTTCCAGCCTCAAAGCGGCGCTTTCGGATATTTGTGACCGAGTGACATCAACCGAGGCTGCAGTCGGGTCACAGGATAGACCGATTTCGGAGCTGGAGAAAAGGCACGGCAGTCTGGCAGCTCAATGCTCTCTACAGCAAGCAAAGATGGAGGATTTGGAGGATTTGGAGGCGCGCTCACGCCGGCAGAATATACGTATTATAGGCATACCGGAGAGAGCCGAGAATGGTAGACCAACGGACTACTGTCTGTAAACTGCTGCCCAAACTGCTGGGAGAAGACAACTTTGATCGGCCAATTGAAGTGGATCGGGCACACCGGAGCCTAACGCAGGCCAAAGACGGGAAGGCGAGAGCCATCATTGTCAGGCTGCATTATTTTCAAGAGAGATAGCGTGTGCTGCGGCTGGCGAGGGAGAAAGGTCCTCTGCAATACGACGGTCGCTCGGTTTTCATCTTTCCCGACCTCACCTCAGCTGTAATGAAGAAACGTGAGGCTTTCCAAGCTATCAGGGAGCAATGCAAGTCCAAGAGGATTCGTTATGGATTTCGATACCCTAAGCTAGTTGTGTGGGGTTGAGTGGCTGCTTTGGTTGGAAAGGTGGAGAAGCTTGTTACTTGTCCTCCACTGGGTAGACGGGTAGTTCCAGCTTTAAGGTGGAAGTGTGGAGATACCGCTCCTGATTCTGTTCAGTTATGTTGGGTAGTGGGGAGGGTTAGTTATGTTTTTGGGAATATCGTTTCTTGCACATCTGTGTGTTCTGAATACCTTGAAATTATCTTCACAGTCATGCAACAGTTTATTACTAAAATGTACACAAATGAATGTTAACTGATCCAGATAAACGCCGTAGGGGCGGGGTTAATTTGATTAGCTGGAATGTTCGAGGTATAAACAGCCCTCTAAAAAGAGGTAAAGTCTATGCACATTTGCATTCTTTGAAGGCTGATATCTGTTTTCTTCAGGAGACCCACATTAAGAAAACAGCTGCAAAAGTTCTTAGCCCCTCATGGGTTTCAAATGTATATCAGTCGAATTTCAGCACAAAAGCTAGAGGGGTTGCAATCCTGATTAAAAAAAATACACATTTCATTCACAAGCAGACAATTTCAGATCAAAGGGGAAGATATGTGATTGTTAACGGGCTGCTGAATTCTATACCAGTGACACTAATAAATATATACGGGCCTAATTTTGATGATCCCATCTATTTTCAAGACCTTTTCAATGTAGTGCCGGATTTGGTTGGCTCTAATATAATCATTGGTGGGGATTTAAACCTAGTCCTGGACCCAGTTTTAGATAGACAACGCCCTCAGTCTAATTCATCCAAGAGCGGTGAATCCCTTAAAAGTCTATTACAATCCCACAATATGGTTGACATCTGGAGACTGCTAAATCCTACTGGGAGAGATTATTCATACTTTTCAGCAGTACATAAATCCTACTCTAGGATTGATTACTTCTTGTTGGACTCTAGGCTGCTAGCAGCTGTATCAAGCTGCAAGTATCACAATATTCACATTTCAGATCACGCTCCAGTGTCACTGAACCTTAAATTAGATTTTAAAAAGACGGGGTGGAACTGGCGTATAAACAACACATTGTTGAAGGATAGGGAATTTTGCTCTTTTATTTCAAACGAAATTAAGTCATACCTGAGTGCTAATGACAGGGGGGATGTAGATGACTCGATACTCTGGGAAGCAATGAAGGCGGTTATAAGGGGATGTATAATTTCGTTCGAGGCGGCAAAAAGTAAAGAGTCCAGGATTAGGTTGGATAAAATAGAAGGCATGTTGACCATCTTAGAAAACTCATACAAATTAAAGCAGTGTCCAGATACATTGAATAAAATAACAGCTCTACGTTATGAATATAACTCTATTATGTCAAGAAATGTCTCTAAATTACTGGGACAAGTCAAACAATAAATACTTCGAGTTAGGTGATAAACCTCATAAGCTTTTAGCCCGACAGCTTAAACAATCACAGGCCTCTAGAGCCATACATCGTATTAAGCTTGAAGATGGAACTTTACTCACAGAACCAGATAAAATCAATAACTGCTTTGCAGACTTCTATGTTAGTGTTTATCAGTCACAGAGAAAATTAGATATTGAAAATATGGAAAGATTTTTTGAGAACTTGAATTTGCCAAAACTCCCATCAGATTCTGCTAAAGCTCTGGAAGCCGACATAACTTTACAGGAAATTGAATCTGTTATCTCTTCACTTCCCAATAACAAAGCACCGGGTCCTGATGGCTTCAATGTTGACTTCTTCAAAGTATTTAGTTCTAATTTATCACCGCTAATTTTGCGCATGTTAAACCATTCTAAGCAAGTGTCAAGACTGCCCCTCACCTTATACAGAGCCAATATTTTGCTCATTCCTAAACCCAGCCGAGATCCAGAAATTGTTTCATCCTACCGCCCAATTTCGTTGTTACCTCCAGAAACCAAAATTCTTGGGAAAATTCTAGCCAATAGACTCAAAGAACACATTGGTTTAATCGTCCATCCGGATCAGACGGGCTTTATGCCAGGTAGGCATATGTTTTTTAATCTGCGGCGTCTTTTCAATATTTTATATTCAAATCATTCAAAAGAGTCCATTGTTATTTCACTAGACGCACAACGTGCATTTGACCAAGTAGAATGGCCTTATATGATGTATGCTCTCAAAAAATTTGGTTTTGGACCCTTGTTTACAGAATGGATTGAAATAATTTATTCATACCCAGCTGCATCCGTCATTACTAATCAGAACATTTCCTGTCCCTTTGCTATTCATCGCGGTACACGCCAAGGCTGCCCCCTCTCCCCATTTCTCTTCTCAATTATTATCGAACCTCTGGCCGCCAGTATTAGGCAAAACCCCTTAATATCCCCTATCGAGATGTTTAATTGTAAGCATCATATTTCGCTGTACGTTGACGATATACTTCTATATGTCTCTAACCCACGTAAATCACTGTCTCCTCTTTTGACGATGATCAATAATTTTGGCAGTTTCTCAGGTTTCTCTATTAATTGGGACAAAAGTGAGCTAATGCCGCTTACCGCAGATGCGGATTTGGAATACTTAATGTCCACCTCATTTAAGATAGCTTATGACTCCTTTACATATTTGGGCGTGTTGGTAACAAAAAAACCAGATCATCTTTTACGGCTGAACTGGCAAAGTAAAATTCTTCAACTCAAGCAGAATATTGATTTCTGGAGGACGCTCCCATTATCCATGGCCGGTAGGATCAACGCCATTAAAATGGTGGTGTTACAATCTGTCCCATGTTTTATAGGTGTATCCTACTTCAGACAATTAGATTCCATTATTATTCCCTTTATCTGGGGCTATAAAAGAGTCAGAATTTCCAAAAAAACACTTATGTAAACCAGGAATGGAGGGTGGATTCTCCTTACCAGATTTCAAGCAATATTACTGGGCTTGCCTTTTATACATCCTGGCATGGTGGAGGAAGGGCCCACCTTCATCTGATGTGACTTGCCCTACCTGGTTATCTTTAGAGCGTCTGCATTGTTGTAATTCGTCTCTACCCGCCCTCCTTAACAGCCCCATTAAAGTCAGTAAAACACTCTATACCAGGGGTCACTAATTAAAAATCAGCGGGGTCCGAATAAAGAAAATCAACAACCAGTAAAGGTCCGGACACATTTGTAATTACAATCCGTTACTTCAAACCGTATTTAACACTGAAATAAAATGTTTATGCATCCACAAAAAAATAACATAAAAATAGAACGTTTTTCTATTTTAAAATCCAAAGTGCTTTTTGAAATAGAGAACCACAATCTTTCACAGTTTGGTATATAGACAATTTCCTGACTTTCACATCTTTTATAAAACACCTGAACTTTTTTTTATTTCATTTTTATGGCTTAATGATAGAAGTGAGCTTTAGGCTGCCCTGCAAGGATTTTACACCTGGGTTTGATTGGCAACAAAGCCAACCTCAAGCACATATCAAGGTGCTCCCTGTCACATTCCATATAAACCAATTTTATGATACAAGGCAAACACAGCCTTGGAAAGGCAGGACACATCACCAACACTATCATGACATAATACATTTTAATTTGACACAGATTGCACAACAGTAATCAGTCTCTGCTTTGCCCGTTATTGTTCACCAATTAATCATTACAGTTTATAAAAAAAAGCATGATTTACCTTTTTTGAAGTTTAATAATATGGTTATATTTTAGCCCAGTGACTGGAGACCTGTCCAGGATGAACCCTGTGTCCGCGCTCCACTTTAACTTCATTAAAAACTCTCTGAGAATCGCCTTTCTCTGGCCTCACCCAGTTAGAACCCGTTCTCCAGTCCATGTTGTAGCTGCAGTTTATTTATTTTATCTTTTTGATGTAGTTTTCTTAACAATCTGTAAGCATCAAAATCCTTGTCATTTTATTTAGTGTCCTGGAGCGCAGCTGCTCATCAGGTGAACACTGCTGCATACCGACAGCCGATGCAGCTCTGCCTTCTTTGTTTCAGAACAGCGCAGGTTTTTTTTTTTACTTTTTCCCAATCGAACTCAGTCAAATGCCGACCCTTCTTCTTCAAGGGTCATGCTAAATTATCCTGAGCTAGCGCGTTACTCTTCTTTGTGTTTTAAATAAAACATAATAGCGAATGACGAGGAGATCCCTGGTTGGTCGCCGCGTTTATCAGCGAGGAAATAAACGCTGACAGATGACATGGCCACAGGTGGAAATAACTCATTGATTAACTCCAGGAGCAGTGACAGAAACGCTTACCGAGGGAAGTCGTTGTCAGCTGTTTTATCCGCTGAACTTTCTGACCTGCTGGTTTGCATAAATCCAAAGAAAACCTTTGACCACCGCTACTTTCATTCATACCATCTGTGGATAGTTTGAGATGTTCTTCCAAAAGTCAAAATGACTGAACACCGATAAACCTCAGACTGGCAATGTCCGCTTTGCAAAGACCCGCCCTGCTCTCTTTCTGATTGGCTGATGTCCCGGCCCTGCCAGGTTTAATTGGTTGAGAGCAGCTTCAGTGTAAAACCTTGAATAAAAAGTCTAGACGGGACTTTTTGCGCTCAATTTCCAAATGACGGAAATCCGTCGCAGCAACGGAGAACTTTAACCCCTGAGTTAGACACTGTCGTCGGACAACATGCAGTAATATATAAATGTTTTAAATCAGGTTGCGTCCGGATTAGCCAGCAGGTGGGTCCGGATCCGGACCCTGGTCCGCTAATCCGTGACCTCTGCTCTATACCAATAGTTTTGTCATTGGCCATACTATCAGAATTTGGAATCAGATACAGAAATTTATAAAAGCTCCGGAGGTTTATTTTGACACTCCTATTTGTAAAAATCACTCCTTTACACCAGGTCTCAGTGACGCCGTCTTTCAGATGTGGAGAATGAAGGGCATTAGTGTGATAGGTGATCTATATATTAATGGAACTTTTGCATCTTTTGCACAGTTATGTTCTGAGTATAATCTTCCTCCGTCAAGTTTTTTCCGTTATCTGCAGGTTCAGGACTACGTTAGGAAAAATTTATCTGATTTTGGAACTTTAACAAAACATGAAATCCTAGAGGAAATAAATAAATTTAATCCTGTCAGTAGGGGGGCAGTGTCTTACTTTTATAAGATCTTTAATAATATATGTGTAGACACAACCAGGATTAAAAAAGCATGGGAGGATGAGTTGGGGCAACAGTTATCTGAAGATCTGTGGGAGGAGAGTTTGAAAAGTATTCAAGATTGTTCAGTCAACGCCAGACACAATCTCATACAGTTTAAAACTATACATAGGCTCCATTATTCGAGGGAGAAACTGAGCACTTTCTTTCCCAGTGTGTCTCCAACTTGTAATCGTTGTCAGGTCGCTATTGGTAACTTGACACGCTCCTTCTGGTCATGTGTTCAGCTTCACTCATTTTGGAAGAAATTTTTTTATTTTTTTTCAGCAGCTTTTGGAAACAGATGGGATCCAAAACCTCTTATGGCCATCATCGGGGTCTCCAGTGCTTTGCGACCAGCCACTAAAAGTGAGAAAATGGCTGTCTTGTTTGGTACGGTGATCGCTAAAAGATTGATTTTAAGATTTTGGAAAAAGGACTCTGTGCCCACATTTGATTTGTGGTTTGGAGAACTAGCAAACACTCTGCATCTGGAAAAATTGAGACACTATAACGAAGATAAGGTCAATGTGTTTGAGAAAATATGGGACCCTGTACTAAAATTCCTTCAATGAAAAAGTGTATATGACTGACTCGTCTGCTTTGGATCAATTTATGATGTTTTCATCATGTTGTTTTGACTGTGTAAGTGTTCTGAGATGTGCTGTTCTGTGCGGGTAACGGTAAGGTGGGGATTTGATCTTTTATGTTAATTTTTGTATATCCATGTGGAAAATCTAATAAAAAAAGAAAAAAAAAAGAAAAATTGTACATTTCAATAAAGTCATAAGTTTCGTTCATTTTTTTCACTCTCTCTCTCACACATCTAATTCTGAGCTTTCACACCAACAACAATAATTTCTTTGAATATTTTTGCTTGCTGTTTATATCCATATTCATAGAGTTTAAGCCTGGAAAAAGGTTTTAAATTTCCAGGTCATTCCAGTCTTACACTTTGCTTGCAACTGGGCCAGGAGCTTAATACCCTTGAAAGAGACTGTTTAGGAACCGATTAGTAACTCCAGGTACTTCGTTTGGCAACGTGATGTAGCCTTAGTTTGTCAAATACAGAGACAACAAATTAATAAGCATTAAAGTACGGTTTATGGGTTGGGTTTCTGCAATGTTATCAACGTGTAAAAACTCATCTTCAGAACCAATCTGTGCTTAAAATGGTGATCTGCACCATGTAATCTACTTTCAGCAGTTACCACCGGTTATTGCAACCGTAAACTGCAGAAAATACGGGCAGAGTTCCTCCTTCTGCCTTTACTACCATCGGCTCCTATGGCGGAGGGATATTTCAGCTGGATACACTCAAGTGTCTGTAGCGCAGGCAGGTCTCATAATAACCCCTATTTCATCACTTATTTTAGAGCCCAAATAAGCGATTTCACTTTCAGAAACCTGCCAAAAAAACCCACAACCCGTAACTCATGAAATTTACAAGCGCTTTTAGAAAAAAGAAGCCCAAAGTCGCATGAAATAAACAGTCTTTGGCAACAGTGAGCGCGGGTCTGTTTTGCTACAGTTCTCTAGCACTCTTGAAACTACGGAGAGCGCCAAGGGTAAAGGAAACACAGTCCGGAGAGCGCGGCGGGGGGAAAAACATTAGGGAACAGTGTGTGTGTTTTGACACGCAATTAATGGCGACAAAAAAAATTGTCGGCGTTATGGTCATTAGTGTTAACGCGTTAACACTAATTTATATACATTTATATACATTTTTAAAAATCCATAATATTACCTATTCAGACCAGAGGGGGGGGGGGGATATGTATCCCCCCCAGGGATAAAACATGAATGACCAGAGGGGGGGACATCACAAACAGAGGGAGGTTAAATCCCCCCCATCCCCCCACGCAAATCGCACCCAGTATATATATATGCTGTTTATTCACTAATGTCTAACAAAGCTCCGATCCCTTCATGGAGCAGATGCAATTTTGGAGCGACTAAGTCACAAAGACTTGGACGTGTAGACCTGTATCTCTCTACCTAATATTAAAAAAATCACATTCTAATCAAAAATATAAACAATATAATTTCATCTTACTTGTGAAAAGTTATCCCTCGAGCCCTGACGTAGATAGTCCCTCGATTTAAACAAAAATGAGCCGCACAGTGCTGAGGCATCATTAGTGTGTTCAGCTTGAATCAGCAGGATAGGGTAGCAGGTCGACCGCCCCAAGATGGCGTCCGTAATTCCTGCGCAGCGACAGTGAATGCGGGGTCAACTCTTATATTATGTGTATGAGTGTCACTGTCTGTCACCATAGACATTATATACGTAGACGTCCCATCGGACGCTGCCGGCCGCTAGGCCGACGTGCCTACAGGGCGGCCATCTTGGGTCAGACCACAGATCAGACAGCTGCTGTCAGAATGCATAGGAGGCAGCTCAGATCTCATTTTTATAATATGTTCACAATGCTGGTGACCTTTCAGTTAGATTACTCATATTTCTTCAGAAGCAAAACTATTTAAACTGAAGTCAAACTTAATGAGATGTATACACGCAGTTATATATTTTGCAGTTACATATTAATATAATAAACAAACAAATTATACACACATATCTCTCATATATATATATATATATATATATATATATATATATATATATATAATATGTATATTGTTTTTGATAAATATATATTTTCGTAGACTATTCATCGCAATGCCTTTTATCATAAATCGGCTCCAACAGGGTAGCTTCCTACTTCATGTACATTTACAAATGGCACTTTAAACTGTACAAAAAACAGATATCAGTGACCATCTGCCACTTTTTTAAGAGCATGACAGCAGCACTGATCTACATAGGAGCAAAACTATATACAGACAAGTGAGAGCAGATGTGCAGCATTTAAAAAAGATATAATACAAACCGCAATGGGGAAGAAAAGATAAAAAAATCAACAAAAAAATAAATAATCCATTTTAGAATCAAAGAGATTACAAACTCATAGCAAAAAGAAAAATACTGTTATTTTTTTCCCCATAAATCATGTCTGTCCAGTAATTTATGACCATTTTGTTTGTTTTGTTTATATACATATACACACATATATATATATATATATATATATATATATATATATATATGTATATGTATATATATGTATATATATATATATATATATACTCATAAAATCTTACTAATGGAAGGTTTCTTTTTGTATATCTATGTATTTGCGTAAATATTGCATATTCTAAAAATTAAAAATAAAAATACATTGTTTTTTGTTTAAATAGAAAAATGTTTCCCAGTTGTGGTTAGGGAAATAAAAATATATACACCTTTTATTAAAGTACATAAATACCCTGCTATAAAGACATATAGGAGTATAGAAACGTATTTGATTTCGAATATTCTTCAGGTTTTTTTGATCACTTATTTGATTTGCATATGTATTTGTGTATTCTGTACTTAATATGTTTTTAATAATGTATGCCTTTGGTTTTGTTAAGTGTTCTTTGTTCTATTCCCTGTCCGGTTTTTGTAAAAGAAAAAAAAAGAAACAATGCGGCTACTATAATGATGAGGTCTTCTCTTGTGATGTGTACACCAGAGGGCGCTAAAATCTCAATTGATAATTTTACTTTCCAATAAAACAAATTTTTAGTACAAGATTATTTGTATAACAAAATTCACCTTATTATTAAGGATGAAAATATTTTTTTCCTGTCCTGTTTGAACAAATAATAAAACTCATAGAGTGCATTCAGACAATACAGACAAACAATACAATGGAGAAAATGTAAAATGCATCGATTTCTTCCAGAAAAGTCTTCAATATTTTCTATACGATATAGTTTAGCATTCTTTAATGATTTAAGTATAGAAATAAGTTTTTTCAGTACCGTAATTACATTATTTTTTTGGCGACCCGGGTAGGCAATATTTCGTTTTTCTTACTTTTTTATTCTTTTGTATTTTTTCGAGGCGGGGGTTTCTTTTTGTATTTCTTTATATTTGCGGCAATATTCATCCATCCATCCATCCATCTTCTTCCGCTTATCCGGGGTCGGGTCGCGGGGGTAGCAGCTTCAGTAGGGAGGCCCAGATGTCCCTCTCCCCAGCCACATGGGCCAGCTCCTCCGGGGGAATCCCAAGGCGTTCCCAGGCCAGCCGGGAGACATAGTCTCTCCAGCGTGTCCTGGGTCTTCCCCTGGGCCTCCTCCCGGTGGGACGTGCCCGGAATACCTCACCAGGGAGGCGTCCGGAAGGTATCCTAACCAGATGCCCGAGCCACCTCAACTGGCTCCTCTCGACGTGGAGGAGCAGCGGCTCTACTCTGAGTCCTCCCTGGATGACTGAGCTCCTCACCCTATCTCTAAGGGAGAGCCCAGACACACTACGGAGAAAACTCATTTCGGCTGCTTGTATCCGGGATCTCGTTCTTTCGGTGACGACCCAAAGCTTGTGACCATAGATGAGGGTAGGAATGTAGATCGACCGGTAAATCGCGAACCGCTCTAGTGAGAGCTGTAGATCACACCCTGATGAAGCCAATAGGACCACGTCATCCGCAAATAGCAGAGACGCAATCCTAAGGCCACCAAAACGGATCCCCTCAACACCTTGGCTGCGCCTAGAAATTCTGTCCATAAAAGTTATGAACAGAATCGGTGACAAAGGGCAACCTTGGCGGAGTCCAACTCTCACCGGAGACGAGTTCGACTTACTGCCGGCAATGCGGACCAGACTCTGACACCGGTCGTACAGAGACCTGACAGCCCTTATTAAAGGGCCCGGTACTCCATACTCCCGGAGTACCCCCTACAGGATCCCTCGAGGGACACGGTCGAATGCCTTCTCCAGATCCACAAAACACATGTAGACTGATTGGGCAAACTCCCATGTCCCCTCCAGGATCCTGCTGAGGGTGTAGAGCTGATCCAGTGTTCCACGGCCAGGACGAAAACCACACTGCTCTTCCTGAATCCGAGATTCGACTATCCGACGGACCCTCCTTTCCAGAACTCCGGAATAGACCTTACCAGGGAGGCTTAAGAGTGTGATTCCTCTGTAGTTGGAACACACCCTCCGGTCCCCCTTTTTAAATAGGGGGACCACCACCCCAGTCTGCCAATCCAGGGGAACTGCCCCCGATGTCCACGCGATGCTGCAGAGCCGCGTTAACCAACGCAGCCCCACAACATCCAGAGCCTTAATGTACTCAGGGCGAATCTCATCCACCCCCGGGGCCTTGCCACCGAGGAGCTTTTTAACAACCTCGGCGACCTCAGCACCAGAGATGGGAGAACCCGACCCAGAGTCCCCAGGCACTGCTTCCGCAATGGAAGACGTGTTGGTGGGATTAAGGAGGTCTTCGAAGTATTCCGCCCACCGATGCACGACGTCCCGTGTCGAGATCAGCAGCACACCACCCCCACTGTAAACAGTGTTGGTACTACACTGCTTCCCCCTCCTGAGATGCCGGATGGTGAACCAGAATCGCTTCGAAGCCATATGGAAGTCTTTCTCCATGGCCTCTCCGAACTCTTCCCACGCCCGGGTTTTTGCCTCGACTGCCGGTACACATCAGCTGCTTCCGGAGTCCCACAGGCCAATAAAGCCCGGTAGGACTCCTTCTTCAGCTTGACGGCTTCCCTCACCGCTGGTGTCCACCAGCGTGTTCGAGGGTTGCCGCCGCGACATGCACCGACAATCTTGCGGCCACAGCTCAGACCAGCCGCCTCAACAATAGAGGCGTGGAACATGGTCCACTCGGACTCAATGTCCCCCGCCTCCCTCGGGACGTGTTCAAAGCTCTTCCGGAGGTGGGAGTTAAAGCTCCGTCTAGTGGGGGACCCTGCCAGACGTTCCCAGCAAACCCTCACAGCACGTTTGGGCCTGCCAGGTCTGACCGGCTTCCTCCCCCACCATCGGAGCCAACTCACCACCAGGTAGTGGTCGGTGGAGAGCTCCGCCCCTCTCTTCACCCGAGTGTCCAAGACATGCGGCTGCAGGTCAGATGAAACGACAACAAAGTCGATCATCGAACTGCGGCCTAGGGTGTCCTGGTGCCAAGAGCACATGTGGACACCCTTATGCTTGAACATGGTGTTTGTGATGGACAATCCGTGACGAGCACAGAAGTCCAACAACAGAACACCACTCGAGTTCAGATCAGGTGGGCCATTCCTCCCAACCACGCCTCTCCAGGTCTCACTGTCATTGCCCACGTGAGCGTTGAAGTCCCCCAGCAAGACGAGGGAGTCCCCAGGAGGGGCACTCTCCAGTACCCCTTCCAAGGACTCCAAAAAGGGTGGGTAATCTGAACTGCTGTTTGGTGCATAAGCACAAACAACAGTCAGAACCCGTCCCCCCACACGTATGCGGAGGGAGGCCATCCTCTCGTTCACCGGGGTGAACCCCAACGTGCAGGCACCGAGATGAGGGGCAACAAGTATGCCCACCCCAGCTCGGCGCCTCTCACCAGGGGCAACTCCAGAGTGGAAGAATGTCCAGCCCCTCTCAAGGAGACTGGTTCCAGAGCCAGAGCGGTGCGTCGAGGTGAGTCCGACTATCTCTAGTCGGAACCTCTCAACCTCGCGCACAGGCTCCGGCTCCTTCCCCACCAGAGAGGTGACATTCTACGTCCCAAGAGCCAGCTTCTGCAGCCAAGGATCAGAACGCCAAGGTCCCCGCCCTCTACTGCCACCCGTTATACAATGCACCCGACCCCTTTGGCCCCTCCGACAGGTGGTGAGCCCATTGGAAGGGGGACCCATGTTTCCTCTTCGGGCTGAGCCCAGCCGGGCTCCATGGGCAAAAGCCCGGCCACCAGGTGCTCGCCAGCGTGCCCCACCTCCAGGCCTGGCTCCAGAGTGGGGCCCCGGTGACCCGCGTCCGGGCGAGGGAACACAACGTCCATTGTTCGTATTCATCATAAGGGGGGTTTTGGGCTGCTCTTTGTCTGGTCCCTCACCTAGGACCTGTCTGCCTTGAGTGACCCTACTAGGGGCATAAAGCCCCTGACAGCATAGCTCCTAGGATCATTGGGACACTCAAACCCCTCCACCACGGTAAGGTGGCAGCCCAGGGAGAGGTATAGGCAATATTACGTTTTTCTTACTTTTTCATTCTTTTGTATTTTTTCGAGGCGGGGGTTTCTTTTTGTATATCTTAATATTTGCGGCAATATTGCATATTCTAAAAATTAAACAACAGCAATACATAAAAAGTACATTGTTTTTTTGTTTTTTTTTTTAATAGCAAAAATGTTTCCCAGTCGTGGATAGGGAAATAAAAATATATAAACCACTTCTTAAAGTACATAAAAAACCCAGCTATAAACACATATAGGAGTATAGAAACATATTTGATTTTGAATATTCTTCAGTTTTTTTTATCATTTATTTGATTTGCATGTGTATGTATTTTGTGCTTAATAAATGTATTTTAATAAGGTATGCCATGGCTTTATGTGTGTTCTTTGTTCTATTCCCTGTTCGGTTTTTGTAAAAAATAAACTGCGGCTACTATAATGACGAGGTCTTCTCTAGTTTATGATGTGTACACCAGAGGGCACTAAAATCTCACTCAATAATTTTAACTTTCTAATAAAATAAATGTTTAGTACAAGATTATTTGTATAACAAAATTCACCGTATAATCAAGGATGAAAATATTTTTTCCAGTCCTGTTTGAACAAATAATAAAACTAATAGAGTGCATTCAGACAATACAGATAAATGTTGCGCAATGATATCGTCCCGGACTTCTGAGCATATCCGATGATGACGTCAAGCAATACAATGGAGAGAATGTAAAACGCATCAATTTCTTTCAGAAAAGTCTTCAATATTATCTATACGATATAGTTTAGAATTCTTTAATTATTTAAGTATAGAAATAAGTATTTTCAGTAACGTAATTACATTATTTTTTTGGCGACCCAGAAGTTATTCTGTTCGCGCTTGCGCAAATGAGCTGATGGAACGGGCAAAAAATTAAATTTACAAATGTGAAGGACACAAGACGTATTAATATAAATTTTGAAAAATCCATAATATTCAGGGGTTAAAGCAAAAATAATCAATTTGACTGAAAAATTTTCTAGTCAGCCCACATATTCCCGGGGCCGTGGACATCATGCCACCTTAGTAACCTCATTTGCTTATTGTGCAAAGTTCACTTTAAAGGCATACTATGCAACATTTTTCAGTTAATTAATGCGTTCCATACCGTTTTGGGTGATTAAATTAGTCATTTCAGGTTGAACAAAGGTTTTCTCGGCCGCCCTGGTGGTCTGTGGGGGAAATACCGCACTTGCAATTGCAAGAGCCCTCGACCCGCACCCACAGGCTCAGAAGTCTCGTGCAAGACCGCCATGTGTTTTTGCCCTGCCATTCACTATATGCACGCGCGAAAGCAACAACAAAGAACCGCGTGTTAACCTCAAATAAACATGCAAGCATATCGAGTTTTATTATTATTATTATTTTATTTTTTTATTTTTTTTGAATGTTGGCGAGATGCTGCCGCGGCGGCCGCCTCGCCAAGATAGCGCTATGGGAAGTCTGATGTTCATACTTTCACTGTGTTAGTCATTGTTTGTACTGCCGTTTTTTTTTACTTTTTGTTGCGTTCACCTGTCTGCTAAACTCAAAACAACCGCGCCTGGCTTGACGGAGAAACCAGAACAGCTGAGGATCTTTATGACAGTGCACTTTTACTTTCGCCCTCTGGGGGGAGCCTCGCTGGAAAATCAACCCCGGCTGCATAGTATACCTTTAACCAAATCTGGTAGTTCCATCTGAGACTTACCACACATGATCTGAAGAATTCAGAGATTTCCTCACGTAGATAAACAGGAAGGGCAGGGAGAACAGTGGTCCGTCTCGTGTGGACATCATGTATTTCCTGAGAAAATAAAAATAGTGTAAATACAGTTCACTAGTCAAAGCCAATGCCAAACAGTTCCAACTAATTACCAATTAATTACAAATATCTGCACATAAATCCACTATGATAGCCTGCTGACTTATCTGATGCAATTATGGAATTCAAAAGCTTATCTGAAGCAATAAACTACCAACAGTAGACCTGTGAAATGTATAATCACCTCTGCATCATGGACTTTGAAAATGTAAGCCAAAGCGTCAGCAGTCTTCCCAGTTTTGGAAGCTTTCTGCCTGAATAAAGCCATCAAGCGAGGAGTGTGCCGATCAAGCTGGGCATAGAAAGTGTTTGGGAGGTTCTGGTTTGTTATCCTTTGGAACTCTGCATACACCTGCATTGAGGAAAGGACAGTACAGTAATTCTTATTTTTTCTTAAATTTATTTCATGATTAATGAAATTTGGCAACATTACAAAGTGACAAATATAAAACCAACAAAAGAGCTGATCCACATTACCTCAGACTGCATTTGAAGAGCTGGCCAGAGGTCCAGTAGCTCTTTGACCGGTGGGCATGACATCACAATAGTCTGTCGTCGCAAGGCAAATGTGGTCTGCATCATTTGACTGATAAGAGGGAGGTTTCTCTCAGTCTTCTTTACTTCCTCAACAATAGCCTGCCTCAAATGGTCAAGACTTGAGGGATCCTGTCCTTGTGGAAAGTTGGGCAGAAAGTTGACCTCTGCACGCTTAGGTCTTTTTATGTTGGAGTGGGAGGGTTCGTTGTCAGGATTTTTTCGGCTTCTTTTTCCAGCATTTACAGTGACCTCCTGACATCCAGCTCTTCTCATCTTGGTCCTATAATTTCCCATTTTATTTTTGATGCTGTTTTTCCAGCCACTCCATCCACTGTCGGATCCTACTTCCTTTAAACATGGGTGTGTCCTCACAAGAGCTTCAGCCACCATTGCTATCTCCTTATCACTGGGGTAGGCCTTGAAACCATATATGGTAGATGCCAGTTTCTCTAAAATATTGTGCTTCTGGTCCCTTGACAACTGTAGAGGTTTTTCATTATTTTCAAATTTAGCATTCCCATCTCTAAGTGTCAGCTCAATATCAAATGCAAATGTGGGAATCTGAAATGGACCTGGAGGCCATCTGCTGAGACGTTCTGGAGATGACACATCTGTAAGGATATCAGTAGATGCAAGAGAACTGGAATCATGTGTAAGTGAAATATGAACACAGGCTTTTTGTGGCAACTCCTCTATGTCAACAAGGCAAGTGAGTTTTCCATCAAAGTCTGGATCTTCGTACTTCAAACTAAAGTCACAGTCCAGTTCCAGCTGTTGTTTTAAAATATCAATCAGGGCATCAACAGAGGCTGGACAGGAGCTGAGTTTTAATTTTCTCACACGGTCCGCCTCGATGACACGAAGGATCATGTTTTGTGGGGCTTCAGCTGCCATCAATAATAAATGAAAAAATGCAGAGGTTAAAAACACATCAGCAAATGTACATCATAGTGCATTTATAAGGCTTTCTAAATGTTTAAAATCATGAATGACAACTTCTAACGTGTTCAGCATTAGAACTTTCTTTTCTATAAAGCGTGCTTTGTATGAACCTCTTGGGAGTCAGCATCAGCAAGCTCCCAATCTTGTATGCAGAGAGTGGGGTTGTATCATTCAAGTCAGATTGCAGGTGGATAGACAGGCTCCCCTGTATGGCTGAGAGCTCATAGGATCGAAGATGCTCTACATACCAGGAGTCATAATCACAACAGAGAAAAGAAACATTGTGATTCACAAGGTAGATCTGTGTTAGTCTGCAAAATTTTGGCAGTCCCCCACTGATTCCAACGGAAACAAACATTCCAGTGGTGTAGTCTGTGCCATCAATGGTCACCTTTGATGTACTATAGACAACATCACTAGTTGTTTGTCCTCTAATATGAGCCTGAGCTACCTCTGCCAGAGCTGAAACCAAAACAGAGTCAACCCTGGATGTTTGTGTTTTTGGTTTGAAAAATGATGGTGAACCAAGGTGATAGGCCATCATGTGTTGGTGTCGGATCGCCAGGGTCTTCAAGACATTTTTGAAGTTTTGAGCATCATGCACCACTCTCTTGAAAAAGCGATGCTTTGCTTCAAATCGCATGGTCCAAACATGAACCAGGGTTCCAAAGCACTTAACTAAGGTGGGGTAATGCTCCACATAGTGATGTTTAGGACGAAGGCTAAACTGAGGGAAAGCCTCTTGTAGGATCTGTCTGTGGTCACTGATTTTGCAAACAAAATAGTCCAGTGTTTCATCAGAAAATTATGGGCACAGCGCTAATTCAACCACCTCTTTCAAGTCCATCAAAACCTCCCATGCAATATTACCCTCTGGTACTTTACTGCCCACAAGTAGGGGAAGTAGTCTCAGCAGCGTGGCATTTTCATGCCCATTGCCTCCAATCGTTCCCCGAGACATAAATGTTTTGGGAACTGGATGTGGTTTATTTATTTTATCAGTGTGCTGATATGGGAATGATGTGATCCTTTGGTTCAAATAATCTAAAGTGAAGTACTTAAGACGAATCATTTCTTTAATGCAAAGAGAAAGTTCAACTGGAACGATTCCTTCCGCACTGCTCTTACGTTCTTGCGTATGATATCTTGACAGATGAGTACTCAGTGCACTAAGTGTCTGAAATGTGCACATGCAATCATCATGGAGACATGGGAGAGGCTGTGCTGCAGTCTGCAGTGTTTTAATAAATATGTCCGAGTGGTAAAAGAAGCTGAACACAACTTACACTGCCAAGTCATATTTGTTGCAGGTGCAGCAACCTGAAAAGCCAAACATACAAAACAATATTATTTTACAGGTTTAAACCTTCTTCAAAACCTGCAATCATATTCCTCTAAGCTTCAATGTTACATAAAGTTGGGCTAGTAGCATTCATAAATTATTAGATTATAACTTATGTGACCTACCAATCACCAAAAAAAAAAAAAAAAAAAAAGTCAGCTAAATTAAGTTTCAGAGAATAACTTCAATCTCTAGCTTTCCAAAAATTTAAAAAAAAAGTTAAAGTCCGAAGTTAAATTTCTAGCCAAATGCACAGCACATCATGCTTTAGTTAGCTTCTGCCATGATACCTCATCCACCACTGCAACTTAGGCATCACCAGGTTTTACAGCTACCAGCCTAGCACCGTAACCTTTACAGCTAACTGGCAGGGTGACTTTGCATGTTATCTTGCTAACCGTCTAACGGTTAGCCACGTAAAACGGCTAACGTAACTTACTTTGTCCGTTTTAAAACACGTTTAACCCCCAGGAACAAACATTCAAGCAACTTCTTGGCTACTTACATTCACAACTCAGTGTTGCGGACTTGCGGTACTCTTGTTGTTAAGTCTCCCGGTCTTTTTTTCGGCTCGTCGGCTCCGGTCTACTGTCTGAAGAACGCGCGCAAATACTACAAAAGAAAAGCGATGATGATTCTTCTTCTTCTTCTTCTTCTTCTTCTTTGAAGAAAGCGATGATGATTATATATATATATATATATATATATATATATATATATATATATATATATATATATATATATATATATATTTTTTTTTTTATGTACTTCTTTAGTGTGTGCGCGTGCGTGCGTGCGTGCGTGCGTGCGTGCGTGCGTGCGTGCGTGCGTGCGTGCGTGCGTGCGAGAGAGACAGAGAGAATTTATACATTTACAAATATAAATCTATCTGAATTTAATTGAGTTCAGTTCTTTAAAAAAAAGCTAAATCCATGTTTAATCCACATATTTTAAGTAACTCTGACTTAATTATCTTAAGTAGCAGTTAATTAACCTGCAAAAAGTTAATGTTAAGCAAAAATTGATAATTTAAATAACTTAAAAAGAGGGAACAAGCTATTGGCACTCAACTTTTTTAAGTAAGTAGAACTTCTAAGATGATTTTAAGTTCATTCTACTTATTCTATAATTATTTTGAGCATTCGGATTTACAGTGCTCCATTCCAAGTGCTCCTGACCACGCCAACAGCTGTGAAGATCGCTGAAAGACCATCCTGGATTCACCTCAGCCACTGTAAGTTACAGAGAGTATTAAATACCTAGGTTGGAACAGTGGGGAAGTCCGACTACAAAGGGGTTTGGTTTTTTAGGGCCATTCGTGTCAACGTCGGTGAAGAAATCAACTGATCCCTGTTCTTTAGAGTCCTGGGTAAAATTAACATCTCTGTTAACCTAGCAAAAAATGGGGTTCCCATGGAGATGGGACTTCCTTTGCATTGTGGCTGTTGCATGCATTATCTGCTTGAGTCCAGACCTGCTGACTGAGAGAGGAAAGAGGTTCATCCACTCCACTGCCATGAAGATTTGGCTGGGAAATCTCCCAGACCATCACCCAGACAACTTGTGGCAGATGTATGTGACGATGTTGGCTGAAGAGAAGAACATGAGTAACTGCTACGTATGCTCAGTGATGCCCAAATCCACCAGACAACCCACCCTGAGCATGTGGCAGGAGACGGAACGTGTTTCCCGAGGACTTCCCTCGTACCTGTGTTTGCACCTGGCTACATAAAAAAATCGCACGGCGTGCATACGCTCATTGAATGGATCATACTGTGATGTGAAGTTATTTTCCACCTGCAACAACACCACCCGGATCTTCCCTTTCACCAAGAAAGTCAGAAACTACGTAGGAAGCCTGAAGGCCCAGGTGCATCGCGGTGATAAACATCCTGTGCGCATACAGTCACCCATCAAACCTGGCTGCAAGAAAGTGGGCCAGGTACAGGGGTGCCAGGCTAACTTCACTGATCTGTTTCCAAACTCCACGTTAACCCGGGACTACGTAGCGTGGGCATCTATACCTACAGAAGGAAGATGGTTCCTGTGTGGTGGAAACAACATTTACCCATCACTGCCCCTCAGCTGGTCAGGTACATGTGCACCTGTGTTTGTTTCTGACCACACTATCATCATCTCAGCTCAGGCTGTTAAGGACCATCACTTCGCTAATAGGAGGAGAAGAGAGATCAGCTCCAGCTCAGGTTTCCAACCCCATGATCCCATATGGGGTTTCAACGTTCCCTCTGAACATAACCACTGGAACACAGCGAGTAAAATAGGACTTTCACTTTTCCCGTGGTGTGGAGTTGGTAAATCTATGCCAGGGGTCACTAATTAAAAATCAGCGGGGTCCGAATAAAGAAAATCAACAACCAGTAAAGGTCCGGACACATTTTTTATTACAATCCGTTACTTTAAACAGCATTTAACACTGAAATAAAATGTTTATGCATCCACCTTATACATTGACTTTTTAAACAAAAAAAATAACATAAGAATAGAACGTTTTTCTATTTTAAAATCCAAAGTGCTTTTTGAAATAGAGAACCACAATCTTTCACAGTTTGGTATATAGACAATTTCTTGACTTTCACATCTTTTATAAAACAACTGAACTTTTTTTAATTTCATTTTTATGGCTTAATGATAGAAGTGAGCTTTAGGCTGCCCTGCAAGGATTTTAAACCTGGGTTTGATTGGCAACAAAGCCAACCTCAAGCACATATCAAGGTGCTCATTCGTTCTGCGCCTTTAAATCGGCTATTTTCTCCGTATGTATGAGCAGGAGGATATGTTTGGGAACGCTCCGGAGGGCTTTGCCATATTAACAAGAGAAGCGGCGCAAGTGAAGTTAGCACAGGGGTTGAAGCAAAAATAATGTTTGACTGAAAACATTTTCTCGCAAGCCCATATATTCCCGGGCCGTGGACATCATGCCGCATTAGTTGGCTCACTTGCTTAGTGTGTGCAAAGTCAACTAAATCTGATACTTTTAAAATATCCATTGAAAATTCCTGTATCTCTGCCACCTTTCAGCTTTAGACCCTTTGCGTCATCCTGGACAGCCTCTCCATCACTTTCCACATCCACATCATCATCTGGGTTACTTTCATCTCTGCAGCATCAAGTTCTTCCTTCACACTGTTGACAAACTGGTCCACAGTCCACTTTATAATCCCAGCTCCCTGTCCTCCAGAAACCCTCCATAAACTCCAGCTAGTACAAAGACAGCAGCTTTATCATTACATCATCTACTTCACACCTGTACATCAACTCCACTGGCTCCCTGTCACATTCAATATAAACCAATTTTATGATCATACAAGGCCAACCACAGCCTTGGCCAATATGCAGGACACATCACCAACACTATCATGACATAATATATTTTAATTTGACACAGATTGCACATGACAATAATCAATCTCTGCTTTGCCCGTTATTGTTCACCAATTAATCATTACAGTTTATAAAAAGGCATGATTTAAGTTTCTTGAAGTTTAATAAAATGGTTATATTTTAGCCCAGTGACTGGAGACCTGTCCAGGATGAACCCTGTGTCCGCGCTCCACTTTAACTTCATTAAAAACTCTCTGAGAATCGCCTTTCTCTGGCCTCACCCAGGTAGAACCCGTTCTCCAGTCCATGTTGTAGCTGCAGTTTATTTTTTTTATCTTTTTGATGTAGTTTTCTTAATCTGTAAGCATCAAAATCCTTGTCATTTTATTTAGTGTCCTGGAGCGCAGCTGCTCATCAGGTGATCACTGTTGCATACCGACAGCAGATACAGCTCTGCCTTCTTTGCTTCAGAACAGCGCAGGGTTTTTTTTTTTTTTTACTTTTTCCGAATCGAACCCAGTCAAATGCGGCACATTGTTTCACAGTCCGACTCTTGTTCTTCAAGGGTCATGCTAAATTAGCCTGAGCTAGCGCGTTACTCTTCTTTGTGTTTAAATAAAACATAATAGCGAATCACGAGGAGATCCCTGGTTGGTCGCCGCGTTTATCAGCGAGGGAATAAACGCTGACAGACGACTTGGCCACAGGTGGAAATAATTCATTAATTAACTGCCGGAGCAGATTGACGCACTTACCGAGGGAAGTTGTTGTCAGCTGCTGAACTTTCTGACCTGCTGGTTTGCATAAATCCATAGAAACCTTTGACCACCGCCACTTTCATTCATACCATCTGTGGCCAGTTTAAAATGCTCTCCCAAAGGTTAAAATGATGAACATCGATAAACCTCAGACTGGCCATGTCCGCTTTGGAAAGACCCGCCCTGCTCTCATTCTGATTGGCTAATGTCCCGGCTCTGCCAGGTTTGATTGGTTGAGAGAAACTTGTGTTTAAAACCTTGAATAAAAAGTCTAGACGGAACTTTTTGCGCTCAATTTCCAAATGACGGAAATCCGTCGCAGCGACGGAGAACTTTAACCCCTGAGTTAGACACTGTCGTTGGACAACATGCAGTAATATATAAATGTTTTAAATGAGGTTGGGTCCGGATTAGGTAGCAGCTGGGTCCGGATCCGGACCGTGGTCCACTAATCCGTGACCTCTGATCTATGCTGATGATTGAGACACTGGACTACAGAATAAAAACCCTGGTGAACATGACGATGGACATCAATAAAGGACAAAACAAACAATTAAGTGAAATGCGTTTAATGGTACTGCAAAACAGAATGGTTTTGGACATGTTAACTCCTAGCCAAGGTGGCGTATGTGTAATGATTGGAATTTCCTGCTGTACGTACATTTCTGACGCAAATGAAAATCATATTACTGAAGCTATGTCTGCTTTAAAGAATCTGCAACAAGCAATGTCCCAGGATGCTGTTCCTCTAAGTATGGACTTCTTCTCGTGGCTCTTTTCAGGATCTTGGTGGCACCTCTTGCTGAAAATAATGACACCCATTATTATTATTATTATTATTATTATTATTATTATTATTATTATTATTATTTGTGTTTTTACTGCTTGTGTAATCCCATGCCTAAAATCTATGATCGCTAAAACTATGGGAAATATAATGTTTCAATATCAAATGCTTTCACAAATCCCTCTTGAAGAAATACAACCCGTATTTTAAGTTTTCCCGTGTTAAATGCTTAACAAAATGACAGTCTCATTAAAAATGCAAAATGCAAGAAATGAGTACTCGAAGTAGGTTAAGTTAAGCTCCAATTGTAAATACAATGATTAAAAGGAGGGATATGTTAAAGAAATGTGAATGTAATCATTTTCTTTTTATTAAGGAATGTTCTACTGTTTTAACTTCACACAGGAAGAAAACAGATGTTTCTCCTAGACAAGGAATCTCTTGCTGTATATGTTAATCCTACACCTCTTTGTATGCCAACCCCATGTTGTAAAACCCCCCTTGTCCTTTCTTTTGTTTCTTAACCCCCATGTTGTGAACTCCTGACTCCTCCTGTCCCTTCTTTGATGTCTGACAATAAAGGCACAGAGACAGAGATAGCCCAGGGCAGATGGACCCGAGACTGCGATGAAGCAGGCCTCACGTTTCTGGCCCCTCTGCCCTCTTTCTCTGTGAAGAGTCTAAACTTGTGTTTGTGTTGGTTTTCTTTCCAGGATAAAGGGGTTATTAAACTTAACTCTATCACCATGGATTTTCTATACCTGCTTTTCCGTACAGGTGTGACGTCAAGCCCTATCTGATGCGGAAACAGGGTAATGGGGGG
The DNA here is from genome assembly GCA_037039145.1 of Fundulus diaphanus. Taxonomy (NCBI): domain Eukaryota; kingdom Metazoa; phylum Chordata; class Actinopteri; order Cyprinodontiformes; family Fundulidae; genus Fundulus; species Fundulus diaphanus. The sequence goes on from CM073139.1 coordinate 8,855,782, forward strand.
GCGGCAGGTGGCTTTTCCTAGGCGGGGACACAGATTACATCCTGGACAGGTCGCCAGTCGCAGGGCTAAAATATAACCGTTTTATTAGACTTCAAAAAAGTTAAATAATGCCTTTTTTATAAACTCATGAGTTGTGATAATTAATTGCTGTGCAATAATAAGAAAAACAGACTGATTATTGTAATGTGCGATCTGTGTTAAATTAAAATATATGGCACATAATATAGTGTTATGTGTCATGCATTGTCCATGGTTGTGGTTGGCCTTGTATGTTCATAGGATTGTTTATATTGAATGTGACAGGGAGCCAGTTGAGTTAATGTTCAGGTGTGAAGTAGATGATGTAATGATGAAGCTGCTGTCTTTGTACTAGCTGCAGTTTATGGAGGTTTTCTGGAGGACAGGGAGGGAAGGGAGCTGAAATGGTAAAGGCAAGAGATGAGTGGACTGTGAACCAGTTTGGCAAAAGTGTGAAGGAAGAACTTGATGCTGCCGAGATGAAAGTTAACCAGGTGATGATGTGGAAAGTGAAGGAGAGGATGGGAGGCTGTCCAGGATGACGCCAAGGCTCTGAAGCTGAAAGGTGGGAGAGATACAGGAATGGTCAATGGATATTGTAATTCAATTCAATTCAATTTTATTTATATAGCGCCAATTCATGAAACATGTCATCTCAAGGCACTTTACAAAGTCAAATTCAATCATATTATACAGATTGGTCAAGAATTTCCTATATAAGGGAACCAGTTGATTGCATCAAAGTCCCGACAAGCAGCATTCACTCCTGGAGAAGCGTAGAGCTACAGGAAGTGTCGTCTGCATTGTCCATGGCTTTGCAGCAATCCCTCATACTGAGCAAGCATGAAGCGACAGCGGAAAGAAAAACTCCCCATAAACGGAAAGGAAAACCTCCAGCAGAACCGGGCTCAGTATGAACGGTCATCTGCCTCGACCGACTGGGGGTTACAGAAGACAGAGCAGAGACACAACAAGAGAGACAAAAAAGCACAGAAGCACACATTGATCCAGTAATCTGTTCTACATTAGATGGTAATAGCGGGTGATCTATCTTCCCTGGATGATGTCACAGCTAACAGAACGCCAAACCAGGTGTACCTACTAATGAAGAAAAAAGAGAGAGAGCAAAAAGTTGAAAGCTGAAATGACAACAGTCATTTCAATGTAATGCAATGCAAAACTGGAGAACAGTAGAAATCAGTAGAGTGAGAAAAATAGGCCCTGATGTCCTCCAGTAGCCTAAGCCTATAGCAGCATAACTATAGAGGTAGCTCAGGGTAACCTAAGCCACTCTAACTATAAGCTTTGTCAAAAAGGAAAGTTTTAAGATTAGTCTTAAAAGTAGACACGGTGTCTGCCTCACGGACCAAAACTGGGAGTTGGTTCCACAGGAGAGGAGCCTGATAGCTGAAGGATCTGCCTCCCATTCTACTTTTAGAGACTCTAGGAACCACCAGCAGACCTGCAGTCTGAGAGCGAAGTGCTCTGTTAGGAACATACGGGGTAATCAGAGCTCTGATATATGATGGAGATTGATTATAAGGGCTTTATACGTTAGAAGAAGAATTTTAAATTCTATTCTTGATTTAACAGGAAGCCAATGAAGGGAAGCTAAAATTGGAGAAATATGATCTCGCTTGTTGATTTTCATCAGAACTCTTGCTGCAGCATTTTGGATCAGCTGAAGGCTTTGAACTGCATTTTGTGGACTTCCTGATAGTAAATAATTACAATAGTCTTCCTCTCAAGAGCTGGAATGGTGACTCACCCGTAGTGGCATGCGCTGCAGCTCAGTAGGTTTGAAGCATCTCAATGACTGCTGGTTTCCACGGAAGATGGGCCACTTGAGCCGCTTGAATACAGTCTTAAGCACTCTATTAAATTGTTCCACAGAGCCATTTGCTTGAGGGTGGTAGACACTTGTTCTGATGTGTTTGATGTTTCTTTCTTTTAAGCATCTGGCAAGGTCAGAATACCCAAACTGTGGGCCATTATCAATCATAATGACACAGGGATTCCCCTCCTGTACAAAAACAGAAGCCATAAATTATATAATGTTGTCTGTAGTTGCTGCTGAGGTAAAAGCAACCTCCAGCCACTTGCTGAAATAATCTACCAGATAAATGGCAGATTTGCAATTATAAGATCCATGTTCAAATGGGCTAACAATGTCCACAGCCACATGCTGGAAGGAGCCGTCAGGAAGCTCGACTGGTTGCATTGGAGCTGGATGAGACGTTGCGGTTTTGTCGCATCCCTGAAAGATTACACATGATGAAAGAAAGGAATGAACAATGTCGTCCATGTGCGGCCACCACTAAAGTTCTCTGAGTCACTGTTTGGTCCGGACCAGGCCCTGATGACCCTCATGTTCCAGATACACTAGCCTCTCTTGAAGGGACTTGGGCACAAACAGGTGGGAACCACGGAAAATTAGGGGCAACTCCACAGCCAGTTCATGCTGCACTAGGAAGTATGGCTGCATGTCAGTTGGTAGAGACTTTTTAGCCCCTGGCCAGCCTGGAGTAATGATCTGTCTCATATGAGTGAGTTCAGGACAGTTTTTACATTCATGTTAGAAGTCCGCGAGAGGCAGTGCACTAAGAGGATTTCCACAATCTCCGAGAATAACTCATACTCAGGTTCCACAGCTGTACCAGTGGTGACACAGGGGACCTGAGAGACAATCAGCCATGATATTCAGGTTACCTGGGTGATACTTCATGTCATACTGAAAACTCATCAGCCTTGCCGAAAGAACCTGGCAATTCTCATGCCAGCCCTGTTCATGTCTTTTGTGTTGAGAAGAGTCGTGAGAGCTTAATGGTCAGTCCTTGGTGTGAACCTTCAGCCACATATATATGTTCGCCATCGTTCTACAGCCCAAATACAGGCTAGACTCTTTTTTGGTAGTGGAGTACTTCCTCTCAACCTCTGACAGGGTACGGGAAGCAAAAAAAAAACACTCACTCAGTATTATCCATATGCAGCTGTGCGAGGACTGCTCCTAAACTGTAATCCAAAGCGTCAGTGGTAAAGATGGTGTGAAGCTTAGGGTAAAAATAGCAAGTACTGGGCTGTCTAAAAGCATTTCTTTAAGCTTAGCAAAGCTTTTGTCTGCTGTGTCATCCCACTGAAGTTCAAACTGAGCATTTGTTCGGAGCAACTGCCTTAATGGATCAACTTTTGTGGCATAATTTTGTATAAATTTACTGAACCAGGAGGTCAATCCCAGGAAGGAGCGCAATGCTGCCATGTCTTTTGGTGCAGGCACCTCAGCAATAGCAGTCAGATGATCTGAACTCGGACACAGGCCTTCCTTGGAAATTACGTGCCCGAGAAATGGAATGCTGTTTTTTGCAAATGAGCTCTTTTCACAGTTGATCTGAAGACCAGCATCTTCCAAACGGTGCAGTACAGGTTGAAGGTGTATGTCATGCATTTCTTTTGACTCATTATAAATTATGATGTCATGCAGATAGTTATGTACTCCTGGCAAATCCTTCAGGATTGTCTGCATAATTTTCTGGAAAGCTGCAGGAGCTGATGCCAAGCCAAATGGGACTAATGTAAATCTGAAGAGGCCATTGTGTGTTATGAAAGCTGTAAGATTGCAGCTGTCAGGATGCAAAGGTAACTGGTGGTAAGCAGAACCCAGATCAATTTGACTGTAATGTGTTGTACAAGCTAATTCAGCAAAGATGTCTTCCATATGAGGAAGAGGGTAACAGTCCATAATAATGCTTTTGTTTGGTGCACGTAGACCAACACACAGTGGAGGTTTTCCTCCACGCTTCCGTGCCACAACCAAGAGGCTCACCCATTCAGATTCTTCTATACGTTCAATGATGCCAGCGTGGACCAGACGGTCCAATTCAGCTAATACTTAGGTATACTTAGTGACAGACATCTCAACTTCTGGAATACAGGCTGGGCTGTATTATTCACTTGGACCTTCTGAATGAATTCTTTAACACAGCCCAACTGGTGTGGTGAAGCAGAATTAAGGTTTTACACAGTGGATGTTTAATAATAATAATTATAATAATACTCTTTATTGTCATTGCAACATACATTCCAATGAAATTTGAATGGGTTAAATGAAAATCTGCATTTAACCCATCCCCCTGGGGAGCAGTGGGCTGCTACTGTGCGGCGCCTGGGAAGCAATTGGGGGTTAAGGGTCTTGCTCAGGGACCCAGAGTGACAGTCTTTGGGAGTTGAACCCAGAACCTCCAGGACACAAGCTCAATGCTCTAACCACTGGGCCTGGCATCAGAAAAGCTCTTAATCTAAGGCACCTGGGTATGTCGAGCAAGATGGCAACTCTCTAGAAAGGCTCTCACCACCCATAGTGATTTTTAAATAATATCTTAAAAGGGACCGCCTTCCTTGAGCTAGAAATTGTTTGATATAATCCCGGAAAAGTTTCAATTGCTTGGAGAGACCTTTTGACAGTGAAAATTATGACATCTAAGTATTTTAAAGACACGAGCTGCATGACCACTAGAAACATGCTAGGGGCTAATGAGTCCGAGACGGAGGAGGGAGGATATAAATCTTCGAGTGAGAGGTCATATTATATTATGTATGTCTATATTATGTATGTCTTAAATGACTAGGAACTAAGTTAAATGTATAAATTGGAATATAAAGGGGTGTGGTAATCCGCTCAAAAGGGGGAAAATAATGACCTATCTTAAACAAAATAAAGCGGATGTTGTGTTTATACAGGAATCACATTTTCAGGCAGAGGAGGCTATGAAACTACACTTTGGGTGGGTGGGAAAGGTTTTTCATAGTTCTTTTTCTAGTAAACGCAATGGGGTAGCTATTCTTATACATAAGAATCTGTCATTTACTATGGTTAAACAAATAAAGGATAGAGGGTAGAATGCTCTGTTTGCAGGCTGTAATTAATGGGCAAATTATTGTGTTATGCATCATTTATGCACCGACACTGGGGGATGCAGGTTTCCTTCATGAAGTGGGGGAAATGGAGGGGGATATCCTTCTAGCTGAGGATTTTAATCAGGTTTGGGATCCATTTATCGATAAAAGTACTTTTGCTGGCCCATCAATGCCTACAGACAGAGCTGCAATTCATACGTTTGTCATGAACCGAGATAGAGGACCCAGTATTCAGCCAGACAAGCAGAGGTTTGAAATAAAATTTATTAACAGATAGTGAAACAAGCGGTAACAAAAATGGGCATCAAGCCAAAACGGGACGACAGCGTCCAAAAACAGTCCAGAGCCGACTATCGGCAAAATAATCTAGACAGGGGTCAGGCTAGCTACAACACCAAAGGACAGATCCGGTCAGGCAACAAGCAGGCAGTCAGAACAGACAGGGGTCAGGCTAACTCAGTAAGTCCAGGAACAGAACTGGATCAGGCATCAAAGGCAGACAGTCCGAACAGGCGGGGATAAGGCAAAAGGAGCAGGCAAATAGGTCAGGCATGTAAACAGGTTAATCCGGGGTCAGGCTGGCTCAGAAATCCGGAGGCTAGTTGGGTCAGATCGACAGACAAACAATGAACAGAGAACGCTGGACTAGACTCACCAACTGGCATGGAATGATCTGGCAGAGAACGGAGGAGTGAAGCAGGTGTAAATAGAGCAGTGGACAGATGAATCGGAGTGAAGACTAATTACAGGTGGCAGATGACACTGATCAGAGGAAGGGTGGTGGCTAGGGATGGACCGAACTGATTGGTTGGTGACTGATGGCTGGAATGTGAACAGGTCTAATTGGTTTAGTGACTGGTGACAGAGGTGAAGAGAGCTGACCGATGCTGACAGGTGAACAGATAAACTAAGGAGAAGTGCAAAACAGAACCAAAACAAACCCCAAACATGTCAAAAACCAACCTAAGACAGAACCCAAAACAGAACCTAAACTAAGACAGAACTCAACTATGACAATGTTAAAGTCTAACTCTTGGACTGAATGTATTTTTTGCCAGATGCATTCAAATAGTCACCAGAGTAAAGAAATGTATATTATATGTGAATTATGTGCGCCGTTTGGAAGTAATTTCGATAAAACTTGCTGTATAAGCGAAAGTGCCCGAACATTCTGCATTCGGGCAGTTCCGGAATGCGACGTCACAAACAGAACTAGTACCGTGCATCAGGCTGCTAATACTACGTCTTTCGCTACCGATTTGTTAAATTTTATTAATAACTCGTACTATACGTATAAAAAAATTATAAAAAAAAAATGTCTGATACATCTTCAAACTCCCCCTCAAGCATCGGTGACTCCGATACCGAATATATATACGAAGAAACGGAGTTTGAACAAGGTGAACCTGAGGAGACTATATCTAACCTGCCCAAGACATAGAGCCCATGCTCCATTGTAAGTAGCCCTCACAATCCTCGCTCGTGAAGTGTGAATTGCACAAAACACTTTTGTCACTGCCGGCAATCCAGTCCTTTCACGTTTCTTTTACGAATTTATCCCATTTCTTTCAGACCTTTTGATCCACCGGCCAAATATGTAGCTCTACTTTCTGCCCTGCACTAGACCGCGGTGAAGTTGGTTTGACATGGACATTCAAGCTCCGCGGCGTCAGCGGAGCACTCTTGAGAAACAAAAATCAAATCAGATTTGTTGACGGTCCCAGCGCGTATGAGAGAAAGGAGCAGCTGAGAGACGCTGGCCGAAATCGAAGTCCTTCAACCGGATCAACCGTGAGCTAGATCCTGCTGACTCCGCGGAGGTTAAATGTCCAATGTCAAGCCAACTTCACCGCGGTCTGCACTACAGCCACCTACTATGCCGATTTTTTTTTAATATACGTACATGTACAATGTATGCAAACCCTCTGGCATGAGTCTGTGAAAAGGATTAATAGGACAAAAACACCGAAATAATCCTTAGTGAACAATGTTTGTTTAACCTACCGGGCGGGTCGTCCTCTCTGCTCAAGCGCTGTGTCTCCGCTTTCTGATGTTAAACAAACATGCCTGAATGTCCATCCATCCATTTTCTGACCCGCTTAATCCCTCATGGGGTCGCGGGGGTTGCTGGAGTTGATATAAAATAATTGTAGCCGTCCAGTGGTTTCATGGCTTTCATGCTCTCTCGTGTGTGCTGCCTGCCGTGTTTATAAGGTAGCTGTGTATGTCGCCGCACGGAACCCTTGGCCAGCATTTCACAGACTCGCTCCGTCCCTTCAGGCTTTTGCTGTATAAATCTGGCAATATGATACCATCAACTTACTCTTAAAACGATCTTGTGATACGTTATCTAAAGAAGAAAAATACGCCGAGAACTCGTCAGTTTCCTTCCAGTCCGGCGCGCATGCGCGAAAACCCGGATGAAAACAATAGCAGTGAACTGGTCTATAAGCGACACTAGAAGGCATTTTATTGTGGACTTAGTTCGGCGATTTGTTTTAAAAGCGCTTACTCAAAGTAGACGTGGATCAGCAGATTTGGTGTGTGAAAGAAGATACTGGAAAACATCCATATATCCTTGTTCGCCGTACCGGTTGTACAACGTAAACGCCTGTGTGTTTCTATGCAAGTTCGCTGCGCGCATTCTCTGTGTTCTTGAACTGACGTCACACGTCGGAAATGGCCGATCGTAAACGAAGACAGCACCAAATTCGGAATACCAAAATCAGTGTATAAAATGCGCAATATTTCATATTTAAACTTAATTTGAACACTTTTGACACATGAATATGCAAAGTTTACCTTGTTCTGGAAGTTATTCAACGGTTTTCAGGATTTTTTTTCAGTCCAAGAGTTAGACTTTAAGTGAAGATAACAGTCTGGTGGACATCTGGCGATTGATTAATCCACGTGAAAGAGAATACACCTTTTCTCATTGTCATAAATCGTACTCCAGAATTGATGTTTTTTGATATTGAACAAGCTAACCAAGAATGTATTATATTGTAAAATTAACACAGGAATTAACAGGACGATATGAGCAGGAAAAAAATCTGGAAAATAGCAGTGTTGTATAAAGTACTGAAAACTCGGAGAGAAGTAAAAGTATAGTTACCTCTCCAAAATATGACTTTGGTAAAAGTCCAAGTCACTGACCGAAATGTTACTTGAGTAAAAGTCTTAAAGTATCTGAAATGTCTTGTACTTAAGTATGAAAATTACTTTAAAAATAGATGTACTCAAGTAATGTAATAAAAAGTATAAGTAAAAAGTAAAACAAAGCAAATGCAGTTTGAATGACATTTTTTAGATTTTGGTAAACTTTGAAAGTCAAATTCAATTAAAATAATATAAACAACCAAGTGCAGGAGAAATTTAGACCAAGTTTAGACAGAAAATACAACCTTTTTGTAAGCTTTCAGTTTTCCTTCTTCAAGTAAGGTCAGTGCTATGCACTTTAAAAATTATGTTGGGGTGGGGGGAGTTCATTTTACTGATCAATTTATTTTTTAAATAAGTCGAATCTGACATCATCAACGAATAATAGTTATAATGAATAATATTATATATGTTATAATAAATATAATATGTTATAATAAAACAAGAAAAGAATAATGGTTAATCAAGTGTTTGGTCAATGTAAACGCCCAAGAGGGGTTGAGTTCTACTGATCAACTTAAAAATATTTGAGGGCTGTGAAAGAGAAATGTTTGAGCTATATTCTGTAAGAGAAATTAAGTTTATATTAAGGTAGATTTACAACTCATGTTGGGAAGCTATCGATAAAGGTTTTCTTTTTTTCCGGTTGATATATCATGATTGTTAAAGTGATCTTGTGTGTTATTTGGTTGTCTGATTGTACATTTTGTGCGAAGCCCGTATGCGCAAAGTTTTTTTTTTTTTGCTTCAGCACAATAGTGTGCTAACAGCATGTTCTTATGTGTTTAATAGTTCTGAGCTTTTAACATGAGATAGTTTGAGATTTGGGCTTGTTTTTTCTTTTAAGTTGGGCAGGTTTTATGCTGGTTTGGGCTGGAAACCATCAGTGAGATACAGCAACCTGTAGAGCTGTGTCTGCAAAAAGTCCAGCGTAAGCAGACATGCTGATGAACATGAGCAATGGTGTCAGGCTGAACACTGAAGTAAAATTTCAGACTGGAAGAGATTCTGTAATTACAGCAGCTAGGGAGCACAAGGATCAGAACAAAGCAGAGTTCCCTTCTGCCTGCAAGTAACCCAAGTTTCTTCAGTTTGGCAGTTTTACTGCTTGGTTCTGCTCCTTGTGCTCCTAGCTGTCTAGCTAACCCTCCTAGCGTCAGTATTTACTCCAGTGTTGACTTCAATGCTGATGTTTCAAACATAAATTAATAGCGCCGCTTCCAGCTCGCTCTTGTTTGCTTCGTTGTCACTTCTTGTAATTGTTTGGTAACCAGACCGAATATCCATCCCGCAGTACCGACACCGACGGTGACCACAGCCGAGCCACGGCGTCTCTCTGAAGGCTGAACGTCTGACCCAGCGACCCGCCCCTCTCCAGCTGTGATTGGCTAGCATGTTGCCTTCAGTCATTGATTTGATTGGTTGAATTGTATGATTGACAAATCAAAGATGGTACTAATAGAACGATGGCCACTCCGAGGTAAAAAAAAAAATCCGCTTCCAGTCCAGGGCGGGCACGCCTGCCCATGCCTCGCTTTTTTTGTAACGAGTAGCTAAACCGAACATTGAAAATGTATTGGAGTAAAAGTATGCAATAAGTTCGGAAATATAGTGAAGTAAAAGTAAAAGTTATCAAAAAAATGTATACTCGAGAAAAGTATAAAGTACTCCAAAATATACTTAAGTACAGTAGTGAAGTATTTTTACTTCCTTACTATACAACACTGGAAAATAGGATAAGATTACTTGAAAGACAATTGTCAGTCAGTTTCTTAAATCTGAAATTTCAAGAAATTTGTAAACTTAAATTTGAACTTCAAGAAATATACAGTAAGAAAGTACAATATGCCCTGTTCTTTTTATGAAGAGAGGGAAAAACAAGCAAATTGCTTGCTAAACAGCTGGATTTCTGGAAATCAGATACCTGCAATTAAAAAAGGAGATGCAATTGAAACTAAAGAAATGAATGAGGTATTGCAAAATTATTATAAGGCTTTATATACTCCAGATTCATATCCGGATAATAAAGAAATCAATGATTTCCTTACTCAAATAAACCTGCCTAAACTGAAATCAGAACAGGCAAAAACGTTAGAGGGCCCTATAACTGAAACTGAAATTCGTAAATATGTAGCTGGTATGAAGAACGGAAAAACGCCCGGGGTAGATGGATTCCCTGTTGAATATTATAAACAATTTATTGATATTCTGGCTCCGGTATTAATGAATGTATATAATGAAGCATTTATGTTACAATCCCTCCCCCTCCCCCCAAGTTTTGATGAGGCCTTAATTACAGTTATTCCCAAACAACACTGTGACCCATTACAGCCCTCTAACTATCGACCCATTAATTTATTAAATGTAGACTGTAAAATTTTAACCAAAATATTAGCTACTATTAATTTAGAAGTACTGACCTAATCCTGCTTAACTCTGAAGGCCCATTTTTACCCCGGTTTACGATTTGACAGTAAATGACAAAAACATTGTAATATGCATATTTAATTCATTAGGAATTCCCAACGGAGACAGAAGTTTACATTACCATTTCGTTGTATTCATTACAAGCTGACCTGCTACCTCATGGCGATGCAAAAGATCTCTGTCTCACTTTTTCTAGTCTGAACTAATCTTTAAAAAATCTGACTCCCTCCCATCTTGGGAGGAGGGGTGATCTGTCCTTAAAACAAAGAGGTTGTCCTACTCTGCCAAGGGTCAAGCCAAATGATGCATGTTTTCTCTCCCTCAAAGAGGGAGATGGTCAACAACCCTGCATTCCTTTAGCTCTTCCATACGAATACAACTAAGATATTTATTTTCCTCAGCACTACCCATTTGGAAAAAGTTTTGGCAAATGTTATAAATACTGATCAAGTAGGATTCATAAAATAGATCATCAACAGATCATATGAGAAGATTGTTGCATCTAATAAGCCTCAACTGCAAGAAAAAAACATAGAAGGCCTTTGACCATGTTCAGTGGGACTACTTGTTTGCAGCTTTGGATAACTTTGGGTTCTTTGCTTCATTTGTTACATGGGTCAAAATGTTCCAAAGCTTCAGTAATAACTAATGGGGTTATATAGCTGTTTCTTGCTTGAAAAGAGCTATAAGACAAGGTTGTCCTCTCTCACCTTTATTGTTTAATATCTCACTAGAGCCACTGGCAGTCGCCATAAGAGGAGACTTGAATATTAGAGGCATAGAGGGTGGTGGGAAACAACACAAACGGCTACTTTATGCTCCAATATTAGTCATATTGGAGAACCTAGATCAATCAAAACCCCATTTAATGGACATGTAGTTTCAGGATACAAAATCAATTGGAATAAATCGGAGGCAATGCCTATATCTGGCATTTACAGTGGAAATATGATGGCAAAATTTGGTTTTAAATGGATCCCAAAATGAATGAAATACTTGGATATTAAATTGAGCAGAGATGTGGACGTAATACCAGCACTAAATAAACTGATTTTACAAAAAATGAATGTTAACTTGGACAAATGGGGGAAACTTAAACTGACACTCTGGGGAAAAGTCAGTGTAATAAAAATGGTTATGTCTCCACAGTTCAATTATCCTTATGATGCTGCCAGTTACAGTACCACCATCTATATTCAAACAATATGATTTGTTGGTTAAGCAGTTTCTGTGGGAGGGTAAGAAGCCCAGAGTCAAATTAACTAAATTGTGTTTACTAAGAGGTGGGCTGGGTTTTCCCAACCCTAGATTGTATTATATCTCTTTTGAGATGACAAAGACTGCTTCACATTGGACGGGACGAGACCATCTAGACTGTATAGTTATTGAGAAATCTCATTCACCTATGTAGAATGCCTCTCTCAAATTTCAGGTGAAATGGTGAATCCCATTATGTTACATTCAAAGGAAATTTGGATGAAGGCTCATAAGCTGTTTAAATTGTTGCATTTCAAACAACTGTATTCTTCATTGTGGCGTAACTCTGCCATTTGTATTGGGAAGGCACTGATCTACTGTAGAAATTGGTATGATCACAAAATATGTATACTGGGTAATCTTTATATGGACAGAGTATTGATGTCATATAATGAGATATTACAAAAATACTCACTCAAAGGGAAAGGACACTTTTGGAAATATCTTCAGATAAGGAACTGTGTCAATTCATTACCGCAACCTTTGGGGGGCAACCCTGTCCTGGATTATTTGAATTTACCATCTCATCATCATCGAGATTTAACATTTTACAGGAGAGTCAACTGTGCACTTAGTGGTGACATTAAAGCTTTGAACATTTTATGGCAAAAGGACATTGGAACTGTGATAAGGGATGAAGAATGGTCTAAAATTATATTTGAAAATGGAAAATTTATAAGAAAATGTAGAGGTAAATGTATACAGTATAAGATACTACAAAGATAGTACTGGACTCCAGCAAAACTGCATAGATTGGGTCTTATGAGTAATTCATTTTGTTCGAAGTGCCGTGAAGATATACCAGGGTTCTTGCACCATTTTAAAAGTAAAATTTAATGCTTTTTAAGACCTTTTTCAGACCTCAACAAATATAATTTAAGACCCAAAAATTTCATAATTTCTTTGGAATAGGCTACTCAATTTATTTCCTCCTACAATGGAAATCAAAACTTTTCCATTTGGTATCAATTGTGTGCAATGTGTAAACTCGGTAAGTAAAAAAAGTAAAAATACTTTTCTTTGAGACCTTTTTTTTTATTTTATTTTGGTCCTTTGTGATGTAGAACAGAGCCAACGTAACGTAATTAGATTACACTAAACAACACAATGCTTTGTATGAAGGAACCATATAGAATACTGAAAATAAACTCACTCACTAATGTCCTCAAAACAGCCTTTCACAAGCCAAAATGTTGACAAATAATCTACATAACTGTTAGAAAACACAAATGTTATTACATGACTTTTAATGAGAGAAACCCTCGTTTCGTAACATCCCAAATTCACCTCAAGACATGTGGCATAGCTCTGCTGCTCTCTTCTCAATTTCATGGTCTAGGTCCACCAACTCCTGCCTACAATTTATTTTTTTTATTTTATTTTTCCGAATCGGACCCTGTGAAATGCGGTTCACTGTTTCACATTCCGACCCTTCTTCTTCTTGAAAAAAACAAAATGCGTCATGCTAAATTAGCTGAGCTAGCGCGTTACTTTTCTTTGAATTTTCAACAAAACATAACAGCGAATCATGAGGAAATCCCTGGTTAGTCGCTGCGTTTATCAGCTAAATTACTGGAAGCGAGGGAATAAACGCTGACGGGTGACATGGCCACAGGTGAAAGCAACTCATTAATTAACTGCACTCTTACCGAGGGAAGTTGTTGTCAGATGTTCATTCCACTGAACTTTCTGAGTTGATAATTCATAAATCCAAAGAAAACCTTCAACCAGCGCTACTTTCATTCATGCATCTGTGGCCATTTTGGTACACTCTTCTAAAAAATGAAAATGATTGAACACCGATAAACCTCAGTGGCAGATCTGCGCTTTGCAAAGACCCGCCCTACTCTCTTTCTGATTGGCTAATGTCCCGGCTCTGCCAGATTTCATTGGCTTAGAGGTCTACACGGACCCTTAGAGCAGTTTCTTTTTGAAAAAGTCTAGGCGGAACTTTTTGCTCTAATTTTCCAAATGACGGAAATCCGTCGCAGTGACGGAGAACTTTAACCCCGGCATTAAGCAGACCGGCTGAAAATTTAATACCTACAGCAACTTTACGGTAAATTTAAGACAATTTAAGACCTTAATTTCCCGGATTTTAATTTAAGACTTTTTAAGGACCCGCGGGAACCCTGTATACTGGAAATGTCATATATAGTTTGTGAGAATGTCAAGTCATTAAACCTTTCTGGCTACTGGTGGTACAAATTTTAAGTGATTGGCAAGGAAAAACTTTACCTCTTTGTCCTAGACTGTGTTTATCGAGAGAAAGGGCACAGACAGCTGACATTTCAAGTGGGAGATTATCGGTTATCATGATAAGGATCTCAGTGGCTGCCATGGTTGTTCTAACTCACTGGAAAACACAAACTGCTCCAAATATTATCGAATGGGCCAATAAGATGACTAAAATGGCTTGATACATGCTTAGCAAGTTAAAAACAGGGATACAACTGTAGTTTCAGTATGGGATAATTTCTGGTTTTACATGACGATAAATAATTCTCAGTTTTGGAAATGATTACAACAATATATTAATATACCTTTTGGAGGTAAGGGTTTGAATTGTCCAGGTTGCGGTTTTTGGCCTCTGCATTTGACTGATTGTATTTCAACTTGAGAACCTCGGTGCCTAGAGGATTAGTATGCCTTAAACTGAAGGCATGTATTTCTTCATGTATATTTGTATTTTATATTCTCACATGATAGCCCCAGTTCCATCAGCTTTTTCTTTTAATTATTATTATTATTATTATTTTCATGAAAACACGAGGACAGTGATATTGTGTTATGTTGTAACATTGTCATGATGGTTTGACACCAACAATTTTTTTATGAAGGATAAATGTTTCTGATCATTGTGATCATCAAAAATTAAAACAAGGATGTCTTGTTTATACATAGGGATCTACATAATTGTCCACTATGGGAAACATCTGGTTTACGGAACCTTATCTACATGTTGATTGAGTGTTGACGGAGGCGTGGCATAGGTACTGCTGGCAGCGCGCGTTAGGCCAGGTGGTGAACGGCGCTCCTCCAGATGAAAGAGAAAAATAAGCATTAAACGGGGAAACAGCCAGATGTTCTCAACCCCGGGATTCTCAGAGAAGAAGTTTAAGCTTGGTTGACCGGAGTGATCAGGAGGACTCCTGGAGGATCTGCAGCTGATGATGACAGATGAGCGGAATGCCCTGCAAAGCCAGGAGGAGGAGAGACGCCGATGAGACCTATGCCTTATTAATTTGACTGCTGCAGCAGATTTTATAATGGGCCCCAATGTTTTTGATTTCCTTGTTTTGTGCGGGACACTGACCGAATACGCTATTTATAGTTATTTTTTTGGATGCCTTATTTTTTGTATTTTTTTGGTGGAACACTATTTTTGAGAGACACTTATTCTTTTCAGAATTTGGACACTGCGTGATAAATTTTATCAGGTGGTTCTGAGCTTAATAATAATCGGGCGTAAAGGCCATACGATTGTTTGTTTGTTAGTTGGTTTGTTTGTATTAAATATGCCCGGGCGGCGTATGCGTCAGTTGGCTGACGTGTCATTTTCTTTCTTCTTCCATTTGTCCTCTTAAAGGCTCAACAGCAGACCCTAAATAACAAAACCCATAGAAGACCCCCTTTGTGTTTGGTAATATTGCCCTTAAAGGTGCTCAATGTTACAACTAAAACAAATAAATACTTGAATTATAAAAAAAGAAAAGCTGCTAATCTCACCTGGCACATAGCCAACAGCTTTGTCTCAAATTATGTTTAACTTGAGAATCTTAAGTAAGTCCAGACCAAACAAGGATGTTCCAGCTTTAACAATATGGAATGAGGCTGCCATCTTGTTGTTTGGACCTGCTATTGCTGCTTTAGCCAATAAGCAGCCAATAAAAGGAATTTCACACTTGGCATGAGTGACTAATTTCAGTTTAGGAGCACTGAGCGGGCTGTTTGAAAATACATAGTCTCAGGTAGAATGGCAACAGCAGCTCCAGTATCCACTGTGAACTCAAAGGCATGAGAATTTCCCTCAGGTACTTCAATGTTAATATTGCAGGTAACTGTCATGAGCACAGCCCATTCTTTGTAAATTATCTACACAAAGGACATCAAGCCCTGGAACCAGAACTTCTCTCACATCACCCACTGTAGATCTGCACACTTTAACGAAATGTGCCTTTTTTCACATGTATTGCAGCTTGCTGATGCAGCTGGACAGTTTTTTTTTGTCGAGAAGATCCACACCGGAAAGACTTATTAAGCTGTTGTCTAGTTTTCCTCCGCTTGTCATGATCTGCAGCCGGCTGTTTAACTCCCCTTCCTCCCTGAAAATAGTACTGTGATGCACCGACAGCAGAAACAAGTAGAAGCATGTAGAAGAAAGCAGGGTAGGATTTTAACAGCAGGTTCCCTTGGCAGACTATTGTTTACGTCCTCTCCAGTGTAGGATCGTCCTCAAGTAGTAATTTGTCTTTCAGTGCAGGAAAAAATGTGTTTGAAATCAACTGGTCTCTTTATCATCTTATTTTCCATTTGTCTAAATCCACATGGTGCAGCCAGAGCTCGCAAAGTAGTAACATACTGAGAAAATGTTTCATCAGCTTGTTGAGTCCGTTTTCTGAAGGTATGTCTGCAAGCTACAACATTCACTTTTGGGACAAAATGTTTCATCGTAAGATGTACCTTGATCTGGCAGCGTGGAGAAGACATGCTGTCATTCCGAACCTAGGCAGTAAAGTAGAACAGAACGCCGACGCTCATGCTTCTCCTGCAGCATTTATGACTAGCATGTAGTTGGTAAAAAAAAAAACCTTGCACCACGTTTCAAATGGTATCAGCGGTTCACCAGTGTGAGGAAGGAAAGGTGGTGGGCACAGCACTGAAGCGCTCATCCTCGTCGCCAATTTGTGGTGTTGGTGAATCAAGAAGAAACGGATAGCAGCCTTTAATCTACAGCAGCGGCATGTACATACATGTCCCTCATTTTTTCTTCTTCTCCTTTCCTCTCATCTCTTGTCATACACTGCCCCTGCTGGCGAAAGAGTGTAATGTCTTAGTAAACAGTAAACAGACTGCACAAATTGTGTGGAGGTGTACTTTCTCGCCTAAAATCATCTTAAAACAACTTTTTGTGATAAATTAAGGTTACAAAACTCATAGGTTTGTAAACTCATCATCTCCTTACTTCACCCTTGAGGTGGACAGTTTTTCTTACTGCACACAACCCCACCCCCTCAACAAGCCCAGAGAAAGCAGAGAAGTACTGGGTCGGTTGGGGGACCAAACCCCGGGAAAGTAAAGCATGGGTAAATTAAATTAGTCAAGTAAGTGTGTATGGAAACGCTACCCACGATTTGCAAATCCCCAGGCTTTTGAGTGGCAAGGGAAAAAGGGGCTCTTATTGCCAATTGCTTCCTCGCTGCAAGCCGCCATTGTTGTCTGAATCCAAACAGTCGCTTATCTGATATGTTACCATCCATCCATTTTCCTTCACGCTTGTCCCATGTGGGGTCACGAGGGGTGCTTGTGCCTATCTCCAGCATTCAATGGGCGAGAGGTGGGGTACACCCTGGACAGGTGTATCGCAGGGCGACACAGAGACAGACAGGACAAACAACAATTCACGCACACACTCACATGTACGAAAATTCCGCCCTGAGATCCTGATTGGCCAGTCCATTTTATGTGGTATTGAAATTTATCCCAATGGGGCTGTTACGTCGTGTCGTATCTACTACGAGATACACTGCTTCCGGGTCCAAGCCGACCGAGTCCGTCGGAAACTTCAATATGCCGCAGTGCTGTGTTCCGTGCCGTCTCAAAAAACCGGAGACAAAAAAATAACTCCAACTGTCATTTTATCATTTCCCATGCAATAAGAAGGAGAAGAGGAGATGGCTGCAGTTGATAAGGTAAGTTATTCTCCAGGAAATTATTAGACTTAGACTTAGACAACTTTATTTGTCATTTTGTATGCACAGAGTGCGTACAGAACGAACTTTCGTTACATACAGCTTGTAAATTGCAGTAAATTAAATTACAGTATAAGGTGCAGCAGTGATTTAAAAGTAAACAATTGAAATGTAAACAATGCAGGAGAAAAATCACAGTGTACAGGTGAGTATTTTTAAAACCATTTGTATGTGCAGAATTGATTGTGCAAAGGGCATTTGTGCAACAATGCATTTGGAAACTAAGAGTTCGGCAGTATTTGTAATGCTGGATAGAGATGCAGTGATGCAAATGTGCAAATATGCGAATGTTGTGCAGAGTTTATAGTTTATAGTTCAGCAGTTCAACAGTCTGATGGCAACAGGGAAAAGCTTTTGCAGAACCTGGTGGACCTGCAGCGGATGCTGCGGAACCTCTTCCCAGAAGGCAACAGGGAGAACAGTCCATGGTGGGGGTGTGAGGGGTCCCTGATGATGTTACGGGCTCGGGACACGCAGCGCTGAGATGAAATGTCTTTTATGTCGGGATAAGGAGCCCCGATGATTCCTTCTGCTGTCCTCATGAGTCATCAGGGTGAATAGCAGGGAGCTCAGGACGCAGCCCGGAGGGGAGCCCGTGCTGAGGGTGATGACATCAGAGGTGTTCTGTCCGACCCGGACTGACTGAGGTCTGTTGGTGAGAAAGTCTAGCAGCCAGTTGCGAAAGGGTGTGCTGAAGCCCAGATGTTCCAGTTTTTCCACCAGATGCTGTGGGATGATGGTGTTGAACGCTGAACTGAAGTCCAGGAACAGCATCCGCACGTGCGTGTTCTTCTCCTCCAGGTGTGTCAGGCTCAGGTGAAGAGCGGAGGAGATGGCGTCCTCAGTGGAGCGGTTCCAATGGTAGGCAAACTGGAACGGGTCGAATGTTGGGGGGAGACGAGAGGTGTCTGGCTGCAGACCTCACGTTTCAGTCGCTTCCGCCTTCGTTCTCAGTCGCGTCCGTTTGCAGCCTTCCAGCTTCGTCCTGGGTTGCTTCCGCTTCCTTCTTCTTCTCTGTTGTCATTGGAAACGCGCAGATAATTGTAAAACAAATCTGAAGAAATTCACTAAATAATGCTTCTAAATAATGCTTCTGTGTAAATGTTTTAAATAGCGTTTGTTTGGCGGGGATTAATAAAGTGATAAATAAAAAAAAAATGTTTATGAACATATGTCACCGCGGTTTCCACCGTTTATTTTTGCATGTTGCATGTCTAAATAATGCTTCTGTGTAAATGTTTTAAATAACGTTTGTGTGGCGGGGATTAATAAAGTGATAAATAAATAAAAAATGTTTATGAACATATTATGTTACCGCGGTTTCCACCGTTTATTTTTGCATGTTGTATGTTTTTGCAGGTATTATTATTGCATTATTTGCAATACTGTACCTTAACTTCAATGTGCAATTACTTTCCACTGCACTTTAATTTGGAGAGCTTCTGCCAAACTTTATTTCTTAAACTGCTATACTGCACATTTTAGCCTAACTTATGTATATCTATCGTTAAAAATCATGTTTATAGATATAGTAATAGTCATGCGTATATACATTCTTAGTAAATATTGACCTGTAAACTCTGTTACTCTGTCCATTGTACATATCTGCTAAAATTCTATTTTTATGGTGATATCCACCTGAATATTATACTCAGTACATATCCAGCTGTGAATCTGTTCACATTACTAGTTATTCTTATATTAAACTCATAGTACAAATCTATCTGTAAATTTTGTTTATAATAGTATTCATCTCCATATTTATTCGTACATATCCATGTACTGCACTCATGGAACCATTGTATATGCTGCACTTTACTGATATTGCACTTCTGGTTAGAACTAAACTGCATTCCGTTGCCTTGTACCTGTGGAATGACAATAAAGTTTAATCTAATCTAATGTAATGTTAAAATATAACGTATATATATTGGGTATATATATTAGATTAAAAAATATATATAACTATATATATATATATATAACTATATATATATATATAACTATATATATATATATATATATATAACTATATATATATATATATATATATATATATACATTTTTTTTTTTAAGAGCACCTTTCCTTACAATTATTACTTAAACATTATTTTATACATGTTGTTTTACCAACTGTAAATAATCTTGCCTTGCCTAAATAATCTTAAATACAATCTAAAAACCATGGTTATGACTTATTTTCGCTATTCCCAGTCTAAAAGATATATCGCCTGGTGTTTTTACTGTAGCTTTATCTGTAATGTAACATCTCACTGTTTCTCTGCAAAATTCTTACTGGGCCAGAGTGTTCAGTAATTGCTGTTAGTAACATTGTTGTTTACATAGTCTTTACATTAACTTACTGTCAAGGTGTGAAGACCGAAGGAGGAGGAGGACCCAAATGCAAGACTTAACTGGTTATTTATCAAAGAAACTCAGGAACAAGGTTAAAAACATGCCTTCTTCAGTCTTTCTGCTAAATAATTAAACAGCATAAAATATACAGTTGTTAAAGTAAACAAGGCAATAAGCATGCAATGTTCCATGAGTGCAGTACATGGATATGTACTGAATAAATATGGAGATGAATACTATTATAAACAGAATTTACAGATAGATTTGTACTATGAGTTTAATATAAGAATAACTAGTAATGTGAACAGATTCACAGCTGGATATGTACCGAGTATAATATTCAGGTGGATATCACCATAAAAATAGAATTTTAGCAGATATGTACAATGGACATAATATTTAGATGGTTGTTATTATAACAGAGTTTACAGGTCAATATTTACTAAGAATGTATATACGCATGACTATTATTATATCTATAAACATGATTTTTAACGATAGATATACATAAGTTAGGCTAAAATGTGCAGTATAGCAGTTTAAGAAATAAAGTTTGGCAGAAGCTCTCCAAATTAAAGTGCAGTGGAAAGTAATTGCACATTGAAGTTAAGGTACAGTATTGCAAATAATGCAATAATAATACCTGCAAAAACATGCAACATGCAAAAATAAACGGTGGAAACCGCGGTAACATAATATGTTCATAAACATTTTTTATTTATTTATCACTTTATTAATCCCCGCCAAACAAACGCTATTTAAAACATTTACACAGAAACATTATTTAGACATGCAACATGCAAAAATAAACGGTGAAAACCGCGATAACATAATATGTTCATAAACATTTTTTTTTTATTTATCACTTTATTAATCCCCGCCAAACAAACGCTATTTAAAACATTTACACAGAAGCATTATTTAGAAGCATTATTTAGTGAATTTCTTCAGATTTGTTTACAATTATCTGCGCGTTTCCAATGACAACAGAGAAGAAGAAGGAAGCGGAAGCAACCCAGGACGAAGCTGGAAGGCTGCAAACGGACGCGACTGAGAACGAAGGCGGAAGCG
Organism: Fundulus diaphanus; assembly: GCA_037039145.1. Classification (NCBI taxonomy): domain Eukaryota; kingdom Metazoa; phylum Chordata; class Actinopteri; order Cyprinodontiformes; family Fundulidae; genus Fundulus; species Fundulus diaphanus. The sequence goes on from CM073139.1 coordinate 8,876,952, forward strand.
ACTGAAACGTGAGGTCTGCAGCCAGACACTCTTGGGGGAGACTGGAGACGATGTGTTCTTTCACCAGCCTTTCAAAGCACTTCATCATGATGGGAGTCAGTGCAACAGGCCGGTAGTCATTAAAACAGGTGACTTGAGGTTTCTCCGGCACCGGGATGATGGAGGCAGACTTGAAGCATGCTGGCACTGTGGCTAGGCCCAGCGAGGTGTTAAAAATGTCTGTGAGGACACCAGCCAGCTGACCTGCACACTCCTTGAGCACCCGCCTAAGTATGTTGTCGGGACCTGGGGCCTTCCGCGGGTTAAAATGGTGCGATTTTGCTGACTCTGCACGCTAGCATTAAGCTAACATGCGTATGCTAACTACAGTACCTACAACGTTAATGTTTGACATTTTAAAGCTGTCAGATTTTTGGCTTTGAGCTAAAACCCCACTCACCACCTCCCTCCTATTTTTGGGTTAAAGCTCAGACTAGCTGGGGTTCTAAAGACCTCTGAATCTAACGAGTATTACCCTGTTTAGAATTCCTGTGAGACCTTTTCAGCTAGATGAGTAGGACACGACTGACCGGCTAACCACCTCCGTCCTAGGGCCACACCCTTCTGCCGTGGACAGGTCAGGCAACTTAGTAGCCCGAAGCCACCTGTACCCCATCCATCGCCCTAGTGAACGGTGGCTCCTACTCCTATAAATCAGCACTTGTTACACGATCAGTATTTTTTAAAGACTCAAAAGTCCCTAAGGGTGTTGTTTTAAAGTTTGGGCTATAGGCAACCTTTTAAGACCTCCAAAATATTTCTAGAACCATGCACCATGACTATTTTACAATCATAGAAGAACTCAGAAAAATATTGACTCAATAAGAGAATGTCCACAACTTCTAATAAAATTTTATATGCTTCTTTAATTAATATGCTTTAGCAGGGGATTAGAAACAGCATTAAGCAATTTAACAGATTACAAATTAATATTGAATCAACATCCTATCTCTTATCTAAGGCTGCTTGTTAATGCGTTCAGGAGGGGATGTTAAATTTAGAGGAGCAAACTGACCCGAACTCTAGGTGGAAACACAACGTGCATTTGAGCTCTGGGCGAAGGAGTTGTCCAGCCGAACAACTTCACTTCTCTCAATGGTTACCCCGATGTCCCGTTGCCGCTCCGCTCATGGAAACTCACGCTCTGAGCCCCCGCTTCGACATCTGTGCAGGGATACGTCTCTTCTGCTCACAAAGTTGGTTCAATCTTCGGAACTGGCATCTCACAGGTGCGATCCAAATCTTCTGTACATCTGGGGTTACGTCATCGACCAGGTCAAACCACAGCAGCTCTTCTTAGCAGGATTCGCAAAAGCGTTGGCCCTGAATTGTGGAGGAACACGGTGAAGTGGGTAACGGCTCAGCCTCGGTGTTTCTCAGAGACAGGTGTTCTTCCTCTCGGCCCGTTGCACTGCTTTTTCCTGTCTGGGGTCCTTTGTTCTTCTGCTCCGTGCTGCGTGTCTTCTTGAGACGAGATACTGAGCCACGAGTACCCAAATCACCCTTCTTTTATGTGTTGAGAGAGCCGTTGGGAGGTTGCAAACCTCAACCCCCCCTCCCTCCACCGAACACTTGCACCCAGTCCCTTATCACCTCATAACCTTTTCACCCTATGCAGATCTCTGGCCGAGTCAAAAGTTCTCGCTCCTCTTTCTCCGACCCCAGGCAGCAGGTCATTGAACCAAACCGTCCGGTTCCACTTCCTCTTCTCTTCTCGGCAGATTTCCTGTAGCCAGCAGCTGCAGTCTCCTTCCAAGCGCTACTTCCTCTTTCCACAAACCTATTTTCTCCTTAGCCTGTCTGACACTTGGACTGCACTAAAATAATCATCATTTCCCTCATTTAATACATGAATGCTTGATCTTTTTAAGAAAGAAAAACAATCAGTCAAAACATGCAATTCAATAAAGAGAAAACAATCAATTTAAACACACAATTAAAGAGCTCTTTATGTTATCTTTTTTACATGATACATTTAATGTCCAAATCATACCGTAATTTGTGAATGATAGAGAATATGGTTGAGCTCACCACACCACCGATTTTAGAGGTATTTTGACACCCCCTTCTTGAGGTCAACCAGATTCCACAGCCAAGGTCCCTGCAGGACCCTAGAATCGTCCATCCAGGTCGAAACAGCTGATCTCCAGGACATCATCACAGAGTTTTCAGTTAATCATATGAATCAAACCCTTTAGATTGTGACTCCCCACTCAAAACAATTAACCTTGCCCTGGGGAAACATAAAGTAGCTCAGAATTAATGTTACATGATTATAAAATTAAAAATAAAAAATCTTAGCAGAGAGAGAAAAAAAAAATAAAAAATCTTCGCAGCTGAGCAGCAAGCAAAAAATAAGAAAAAACAGGCCCTTTAATGCCGAGGTTCCGGCCTGGGCAGTCAGCCAGGGGAAATTGAACAGCGGGTCAGGGTCTGAGGCCGCGTTGGTGTAGGTGAACACGGCAGCTTAGGTCATCAACGAAATCATGGATGGAAGATCTGAGATAAACTGCAGCCTATACACCGTAGGCACGTCCGACTTCTAAAAGCCGCCCCCCCTTAAACTCTTCTTGACAGGCAGTACAGTACGTCAGATTACCTTCATTCCATGAACAGAAGCACGAGGTAGGGGAAACTTTACCCAGGTCCCAGGAGGTGATGGAAATCACCCTAGGAAGGTGTCGTACTCGGCAGTCCCCACATACTTCAGCATCAGTGACCTTGACTTGATGTTTCAGTAGTCGAGTGAGCTCGCTGCCCAAGGCATGGTGACTGAGGGTTTTTCTTTCCCCGGCCCTTGCCAGCGGACTTCGAGCTAGATTGTAGATTGGCAAACAGTGCAGCAGTAGTTGAGTTTCTGCCACAAGAACTTCTCATCTTCTTCTGGCAGGAGTCCTTTTTTAACCCATTTCAATTTCTTCAAAGCTCTTCCTACCCAGAGCTCTGAAGTGGTTCTTCTAATGACAACCACCCCTGTTACAGTGGCCAGTCTGATATAGGGTGGCACGGTGCATGATTCACTAGCCATTCTCCGGTCTCTGGTTCTCCTTAGCTAAGAACTGGCTTGAGCTGCTCCACTCCTTGGATCCCCTTTTTGTGCAGCAGCACAGTGTTCCAGTCTAAAACCTGCTTTACCAGCACTAAAAGGTACTTCTCACCTCTTTTTCCTGTTATCCCCATGGGGCCTGCAACATCTATGCAAACTGTACCCCAGGGTACGGTGCTCTTTATGGTTAGGCCATCCGTACGCTGCCCTCGGCGACCTGCGTTGTATCGACCACATACTTCACAGTCCCTCAGCACGCGACGGATGTGTTTTAGTGGGACCCAGAGTTCCTGCTCTTCCAATTCTTTACGGGTAGGTAGCACGCCTGCATGTCCCAAGGCCTCATGCACGCTCCGCACTACCTCATCCACGTACTCATATGGGACCACCCGTCCTCTGGGTGTCCTGTCCCACTTCTCGATCCCGACAAAGACGATTCTTCTCTGTTGGACGTACCTGTCCACTTCATCATTTCCACGCCAATGCGCTCCATCTCTGGTGTGAGCTCTCTGATGCTCCACCTGGAGGTCCAGGTCCAGCCTCAACTCGGCTATCTTCTTCCACAGGTCATGGTGTGCAACTTGTTTCCCCTTGGCAGCTTCAAAACCATTTTCTTCCCAAATGGACAAATCTTCTTTTAGGGCCTGAGCACAATAATAACTGTCTGTTACAATTTTAGCCCTTTTCACCTTCCTCTTTATCATCTCCAGCAGGCCCTCTAATACTGCAGTCACTTCACCCACCTGTGCACTCCCTGGGGTCCTACCTTTCTGACGACATTTTTCCTTGTCGTGTTGCTTCAGTATGAACCCCCAGTAAGCAGTTTGGTCGGGCCCTTTCCTTGAACCATCAGTGTACAGCACCCACTCCGGAGGCTCCTCTTGCTCGTGTGTTGATGGCTTTTTCCTGCAGGCTGGCTGTGCTGGTCCGATCTCGAGGTCAGGGTCGTGTAGGATGTCTTCCCACCGGCCCCATCTGGTGATGTTTCTCATGGGAGAACGCAGAGTTGCAACCATCTGACCCTGGGATTTTCCTGGATCCCAAGGCGTGTTTCTTCCAGAAGGGTCAACTGAGAACTGGGATCCATTCTCTTCAATGGCTTCAGCCATCCTTTGTCTTTGTCGTCTCGAGTTGTCTGCCGCCCAAAGCCTCTCCTGGATCCTCGGAGCAGGGATGAGTGCAGACTGCTGGCTACTAGCTTTACTATATGGGTCAGGTCAGTTACCCTCAATAAAGCTCATCCCCCACCTACGCCGACGGTAGTTACTGCGAGGGTTGTGACTGACGGCCGGAGCCAGCCACTAACAATCCTACTCGCCTTCAGATTGTTACAGGTTGTGGTCTATGAAGCAGCCTTTCTACTCCCTACCACTACTTTTGGGGTCTCCCTCTCTCAGGGCCCCACGTTGGGCGCCATGTCAGATTTTTGGCTTTGAGCTAAAACCCCACTCACCACCTCCCTCCTATTTTTGGGTTAAAGCTCAGACTAGCTGGGGTTCTAAAGACCTCTGAATCTAACGAGTATTACCCTGTTTAGAATTCCTGTGAGACCTTTTCAGCTAGATGAGTAGGACACGACTGACTGGCTAACCACCTCCGTCCTAGGGCCACACCCTTCTGCCGTGGACAGGTCAGGCAACTTAGTAGCCCGAAGCCACCTGTACCCCATCCATCGCCCTAGTTAACGGTGGCTCCTACTCCTATAAATCAGCACTTGTTACACGATCAGTATTTTTTAAAGACTCAAAAGTCCCTAAGGGTGTTGTTTTAAAGTTTGGGCTATAGGCAACCTTTTAAGACCTCCAAAATATTTCTAGAACCATGCACCATGACTATTTTACAATCATAGAAGAACTCAGAAAAATATTGACTCAATAAGAGAATGTCCACAACTTCTAATAAAATTTTATATGCTTCTTTAATTAATATGCTTTAGCAGGGGATTAGAAACAGCATTAAGCAATTTAACAGATTACAAATTAATATTGAATCAACATCCTATCTCTTATCTAAGGCTGCTTGTTAATGCGTTCAGGAGGGGATGTTAAATTTAGAGGAGCAAACTGACCCGAACTCTAGGTGGAAACACAACGTGCATTTGAGCTCTGGGCGAAGGAGTTGTCCAGCCGAACAACTTCACTTCTCTCAATGGTTACCCCGATGTCCCGTTGCCGCTCCGCTCACGGAAACTCACGCTCTGAGCCCCCGCTTCGACATCTGTGCAGGGATACGTCTCTTCTGCTCACAAAGTTGGTTCAATCTTCGGAACTGGCATCTCACAGGTGCGATCCAAATCTTCTGTACATCTGGGGTTACGTCATCGACCAGGTCAAACCACAGCAGCTCTTCTTAGCAGGATTCGCAAAAGCGTTGGCCCTGAATTGTGGAGGAACACGGTGAAGTGGGTAACGGCTCAGCCTCGGTGTTTCTCAGAGACAGGTGTTCTTCCTCTCGGCCCGTTGCACTGCTTTTTCCTGTCTGGGGTCCTTTGTTCTTCTGCTCCGTGCTGCGTGTCTTCTTGAGACGAGATACTGAGCCACGAGTACCCAAATCACCCTTCTTTTATGTGTTGAGAGAGCCGTTGGGAGGTTGCAAACCTCAACCCCCCCTCCCTCCACCGAACACTTGCACCCAGTCCCTTATCACCTCATAACCTTTTCACCCTATGCAGATCTCTGGCCGAGTCAAAAGTTCTCGCTCCTCTTTCTCCGACCCCAGGCAGCAGGTCATTGAACCAAACCGTCCGGTTCCACTTCCTCTTCTCTTCTCGGCAGATTTCCTGTAGCCAGCAGCTGCAGTCTCCTTCCAAGCGCTACTTCCTCTTTCCACAAACCTATTTTCTCCTTAGCCTGTCTGACACTTGGACTGCACTAAAATAATCATCATTTCCCTCATTTAATACATGAATGCTTGATCTTTTTAAGAAAGAAAAACAATCAGTCAAAACATGCAATTCAATAAAGAGAAAACAATCAATTTAAACACACAATTAAAGAACTCTTTATGTTATCTTTTTTACATGATACATTTAATGTCCAAATCATACCTTAATTTGTGAATGATAGAGAATATGGTTGAGCTCACCACACCACCGATTTTAGAGGTATTTTGACAGCATAAAAACAACTTTGAGAATTAGCCGTAAGCATAAACCCCAGTGTTATGTACATCTGATGTGGATGCTATCACAGATTAAACACAACGTGAAACAAAGTTTGGCTTTTGCTAGCGACTGCTAGAAAAAAGGAGGAGCAGAAACACATGAACACATGTTCCTGAAAAAATATCAATAGTAAAGTTTTGATTATTTTAATATTGTGGTTTATTCTCTCATAATATTAGAATTCCACAACATTTATATTCACTTATTAGCAGACCTCTCAACTTTTGTTAAAAGTTAAGAGTGAGATTATGCTCATTTTGGGGGCGGGGCTTGTTTGGGGGCGGGGCTAACTGGACCCTGGAAGAGCCGGGTCTCAACTCCATCTCATTTTTATCCCACCAGATATTGAAGTAGACATGTATTGCTTTTGTTAAAAAGAGAAAGAGACATATTAATACTTTATTGTTGAGTTAATGGATTAAAACATACAAAACACACAAATGTTCAAATAATACAGAATAAAATTAAGTAGTTTTAAGTTATTGACCGAATTATTACACTGTTACACATTCATCTATGGGTTTGTTTATCATTGTAGATCTATAACCTGATTGGTGGATCAGGCTGCGTTTCATCAAGCCTTTATGGTCAACATTTTCCCCTCAGCAGCAACACTGAAGCACACAGAGGTTCCCGCTGCGTCTTTACGCACGATCCAGCTGCTGATGTCTCCCTCTTTTCAGCTCAATGCACTTCTAGACTGTTACAGTTTATAACATTCTCATCACCTTTCAGGTGAGTGGAGTGGAGTGTCAGCTCTGCCATTTAATTTGTCCCTCTGCAAAATCTTAACAAAAGTTGTATACATTACATTACTGTTCACATCTTTAAAAGAAACCTCAGAAGAGATGTCATTTTTTTAAAACGGTCCAACACAGTTCTTAAAATCTGGGGAAATCATTCTCATCAGGTTCAACAGAGCCATTACAATAATGATGCAACAAAATCCGCTCACTACCCGTGAGGGCTTCTCTCCATTTACTAGGTAGCAGAGCGACAACACGAGTCGAGTTCACTTCCAGTCGGGAGGCAAGAGGAGGTGCAACGTCCAAGCCTGCTCCTGCAAGCTGGACTACATGTCCCAGAGTCACCACATTTGAGAGACATAACCACCTTAGAAGAGTTGACCCCACCTGAAAAACTGCACTGAACCGTGACCCATAGATGTTCCTGAAGCAGCCAGTATGGTGAGCTGTGGTGTCCGAGCCTCTTCTTTATCAGCAAACTCCACACCTTGAACAGTCCACGATAGAAAACAGGAAGTTCTTTAATGTTAGGCTGCTTTAAGTCCATCAGAAACAAGGATTGTTCAGTCCAAGTCCACATAACTGATTCAGGATAGTGCAAGCCAACGGCCTCCACACTTAATCAGTAAGGCCACACAGAAACCTCTGTAAGAACTGGAAACGGAAAACAGCCCTCGTGCTGCTGAGGTGGATCAGGCCCTGTCCTCCATCATCCTTCGGCAAATACAGCACACTCTGCGGCACCCAGTGCAATTTGCCCCAGAAAAAGTCAACAAGAAGAGCCTGGATCTTTTACTGTAGGTCAGGTGGGGGTTCAACACATGACAGGCAATGCCATAAAGTGGACGAAACCAAATTATTAACAATTAGACCTGAGTATTCACTAAGATGACAAGGTCATTTGCATAGGCCGACAGCTTTAAAGGTGTATTACAACCTGGAATGATCAACCCCTGAAGGTCACATCTGAGTTTATGTAACAATTACCCCATTTACACTACCCTTTTTTAACTGTGCCGAGACCAGTCCGAGCTCGGTAACTAAGATAACTTTCGAGTGTAAATGGATCGCAAACTGAACTGGACCGTGCCAGACACAACCGGACCGCGCTAAATCTAGACCAGTCCAATGAGTGGGCTCGGCCCGTTTTTTACCTGGCTCGGTTCTCAGATAACAAAGAGTGCATGAGCAGACCGCGTCATCTCCTTACAGTCAGCTGACTAATTTTGCGGTTTCAGACATTCATAAAAATACTAGCTTCCTTACCGTGGCACACGGTTTCCAGTGATGATTCTGCTTAGCAGTGTGATGAACCTCAACGTCTGTCGTTGTTTCCTGCGTCTGTAAGCCCTCATTAGACGTCCGATTGTCTTATCCACATCCCAAAAGCCGACTCCGTCAAGTAAATTCACCAAAGGTTGCCTTCTTTGCCTGACTCTCCGCAAAAAGCAATTATAACCAAGCATAACTTCCTGAATGTTACGGGCGCCGCCATTTTGATTTGCTTGAGTCCCTCCTTCAATCCTAGAGAGCAGTAGTGTCATGTTCGGCTTGATATATTTGGCCCACATGCAGAAACACTCTACAACAAGGATCAGTTTTGACAGTTTATTCAGCAGAACTTAGGGGCGACGGTTCCTAGGGGAACGACGAGGGGGCGACCGGGGCGAGACCCGTTTGGTCACTGGAAGGGAAAGGAGATTGATTAGGAGGTGATGGTCAAACAGCGGAAAACTAACTGAGATTAGTAAGCTTACCACTGGACGCGGCGCCAGATCGGAGAAGGGACGGAACGGACTCAGCGAGCACGTCGAGGCTGGAAGCAGGTGCCCAAGAGACCGGCGGGACGAGGGCTGGAGGTCGGTCCGAGCAGCGCCAATGATCCAGGGATCCGAGGCAGCAGGAGGAACCAGGTGGGCTTGGAGATCCACAGCTTGGAGCCAGGACAACGAAGAAGCCTCAGAGCAAGTGAAGGCACGGGAGCAATCCACCAAGGAGGCGATTTGAATTCACGAGAGGGAGCCACGATGGTTAACACTCTGGCATCCTCCTGCTGTCCGTACGCTGTTCTTATAGCGCGATCAGGCGCTGCTGAACCAGCCACAGGTGTGCGCGCCCTGCCCACCAGTCAACTGTGGACACCTGCGGAGAAAGCAGAAGGGGGCAGAACCGGCAGACACTGCACGGCTCTGCTGGCTGAGTCCTGACAAGTAGTACTGTAGATCGTCACTAGGAGGCGAGGAACCGTGCTAGGGTGATGTGTAAATGGTCGTCAGAACCAAGCTTGGCATGGTTAACTGATCCAAGCTCGGTCCGAGCTCGGTATGGATCGGTTTTAACAAGGGTCGTGTAAATGGGGCTAATGGTTTAAAAGCTAAAGAATATAACATGCCAGAAAGGGCACACCCTTATCTAATTCCTCTTTGGACCCGAAAAGGAGCGCTCAAACCACCATTAATTTTTAGTACACTCTGAATGTCACAGTATAAAACCTTAACTTTATCAATAAAACCAGGACCAAAGCCAAAGCACTCAATATGAGCCATAAGTAGTCATGCTCAACACGATCAAAGGCTTTTTCTTGATCAATAGATGTGATTCCAGCTTTCAGGCCATACAGCTCACAGATCTCTAAAAAGTCTTGAATCAAGACAATGTTATCAGAAATCAACCTGCCCAGTACACAATATGTCTGATCACAGTGAATCACTTTCTCCACCACTTTGCTCAGCCTGGTTGCCAGCACCTTAGAGAGGATCTTATAATCTGAGCAGAGCAGTGAAACAGGTCTCCAGTTTTTAATAAACTGCAGGTCACCTTTCTTGGGCAGCAAAGTAAGAACCGCCCTTCTGCAACTCAGTGGCAGACGCCCTCCAGCAAGACTGTCAGTACTGCCAGCAGATCTTCTCTCACTACTGACCAGAAAGACTTGTAGTAGTCCACAGGTAGACCATCTATACCGGGAGCTTTCCCACTCTGCATGCTCTGCAGAGCTACATAGAGTTCATCAGAAGAGAGAGCTGCTTCCAGCTCTATGTTACTCTACTGCTCCACCTGAGGAAGACCAGTGTAGAAGCTCTGAGACACTGCCTGCTCCTCTCTGTGCTCACATTTAAACAGGTTGCTGTAAAAAGTGACAGCATGTTTAAGAATTGCTGTGTGATCAGTCAGCACCTGCCCAGTGTCGCCCTTTAAACTGTGAATTAACCTTTTTTGTCCATTCTTACGCTCCAGACCAAAGAAAAAGTGAGATGGAACATCCATGTGGGCTACATGTTGGAAACGGGACCTAACGAGAGCCCCCTGAGCTGAGACACCCAGCAAGTTGGCTAAAACAGAATTCTTAGATTCAAGTATCTGAGTGTGGCGTTTGTCTCCTGTGGCTTCAAATAAGTCTCAGACCTCAGACTCCAGAGCCCTAACTGAACCCACCAAGTCTTTTGTGACATTCTGAGTGTACTGCTGACAGAACTGTCTTATCTGAACCTTTCCAAAATCCCACCATTGTTGTAAAAAAATAAAATCAGATTTTGTGCTCTGATGGTTTTTCCAAAAAAAGGTAAAAGTTTTTTTTAAAATTTTTATCTTCCAATAAGGCTGTGTTAAAATGCCAATAAGCACTACTGGCTTTTACAAACTTTATAAAGACAGAGACTGCTACAAGTGAGTGATCAGAAAAACCAACAGGGCTGATTAAACAACTTAAAATATTAAAATGATGTCTAAAACAATAAAAATGATCGAGCCTAGCCATGGACAATAAATTATCTTTAGCATAAGTCCACGTATATTGTTGCTGCTCACCATGATAACCTTTCCACACATCACACAGCTCCTGAGCTTCCAGAAGCTGAATCAGGTGAGTGCGAGAGGCGGCATGAGGCTCTGCATGGTTCCTGTCTAACCTGCTGTCCTCAATACAGTTAAAATCGCCTCCAATAAATAAATATTCCTCACTACTACATTTCCCTATATCTTTATTCAAAGCATCTAGAAACACGACCCTCTCCACTTCCTCAACTGGAGCATAGATAGTAATAAACACAATTTTTACTTTCTCATACACTGCTCTTATTTTCAACAGACGGCCTTTAATGACCTCCTCAGATTCCACCGACTGAGGAATAAAGTTTTTGGCAAAGAGAATTCCAACCCCACCACTGTTACTAGTCTTATGTCTTAAGAAGGGCTCACCAGTCCATCCTCTCCTCCAGTCAGCCTCATTATCAGCAGTACTGTGTGTCTCTTCTAAAAAAATAACATCCAACTTTTTTAGAGAGCACAGCTTGAAAAGAGATGCTCTTTTCCCATCATCCCTTGCCCCATTTAAGGTCAAGCTGCCTATACGTATATCTCCCATAGCATAAAAAGTAGTAATGACACAGAAACAAAAGAGCAAAACAAAACAAAAAAAGAAAGATTCTGAACCTTATTCATCATCTTCTAACTGCTTTTTGACCATTCACTAGTTTTTCAGTGAAAGCTTTCTCTCCCAGGACTCCAGGAGTTCTCAGAAAAACCTTCACTGAGTCAAGGAAGAGCTGCAAATCAGGAAACACTTTCTCCACTTTAACATTTCTGGCTCCCTTTGTGTGCTGCAGAAAACTCTTAATACTCATTAAAGAGTAGCCACTCTTCTTGTGAGTCCACGTTGTGGTGTTCCAGACATAGAAATAAGTGAACCATTAAGTTTTGTTTTGGTAGATACCTTTGGGTCTGATGAAGCTCCTATGTGGTGGAGAATGTTGAGGTTGTTAAGTATGTAAATAGAGGAAATATAACAGTTCGCCTATAGGGGCCGCTCTCGCAGAGCAACAGATAACGTACGCGGTGTAAAGAAGTAGTGCAGGGCTGTTCGATGAAAAATAAAGTTGCCGTGTGTTCTTTCCAGTAGTCTGCTTGAACATTCTTTTATTTTGAACCAGTGTATCATACACGACAGAAACTTTGGCAATGAGGATGGGATGTTTCAAGTTGGAAGGTCCAGAGTCCGCAGATAAAGCGGCTCCATAGAGGCAACACGGTGGTAGGAAAAAAAAGAAAAAAAAAAAAAGAAAAAGCCGAGCGTGTTGGTGAGTGAAAGGACCGCCGAACCAGAGCTGAAAAGATGGCTTTTGGAAAGCCAGAAGACTTCCACTTCGAGGAAAGTGAAGAAAGTTTCGACAACTACCACGAGCGTCTCGAACAGTATTTTGCGGCAAATGGCTTGGACACTAAAGACGAAAAAACTAAGTCGTGTTTCTCACGGTGGTAGGGAAAAGATCCCATAACTTGCTGATGGACTTGTGTGCTCCGGATAAACCGTCAGAGAAAAGCTATGAGGAGTTGGTGGCTTTGCTGCAGAGGCACTACATACCAAAGACGAACTTTATTGCAGAAAGGTGCAAGTTTCACGGAAGAAACCAAAAAGACAACAAAACAATCAGTGAGTATGTGGCTAGTTTACGAAAATTAGCAGCTACATGTAAATTTGGAACTTTCTTGGATGAAGCACTGCGTGATAGATTCGTCTGTGGGGTAAAGAGCAGTAAGCTGAGAGACCGGCTGCTCAGCACCGCACACACCAAAGACTTGACGCTGCCAATAGCTGTAGAAATGGCGCTCTCCTTTGAGGTAACTAAGGACAGTGCACAGCAATTTTCACAGAAAGCTTTCAAGGCTCATGTCGTGGACAAGAAAGTTAAAACAAAGTACCGCGAAGCTGAAAAAAATACAGCTACTGGGAAGCCCTGTTATCATTGTGGTGGGAAAAGTCACAATCCGAATGACTGCAGGTTTAAAGAAAGCGAGTGCCACGAGTGTAAGAAGAAGGGACACATCGCAAAAGCCTGTTGCACGCGCAAAGAAGGAGGCCGTTCGAGTACGACCAAGGGAACCATGCATCTGGATGTTAAGAGGCAACCCAGCGTTCTCAAGCAGCGCCATGACGTCGGCGTTCTCCAACAGCAAGATGTCTGCAGCTGGATCGGTCCCCAGTACACCCCTGAAACTGCGTCCCACTATGCAGATCCAGGCAACAGGCACGAGTTTAAAAGGGATCCAGATGACAGCAAATTGCTATCACATCAAGTCGGAGAAGATGGAGCCGCCAGTGATGTGGTAGTTCAGTGCAAGATGAAAGCTGCACACAACCCTGACACTGTTCCAGAACTGACGTTGGACAGTCAAGATTTTGGTCTGTTTGAACTGAACACAGGTAATGGTGACATTGTAAAGCCTTATTATGTGTATGTCAGTGTAAATGGTTCAAGAGTGAAGATGGAAATAGACACTGGTGCCGCAGTGTCAGTGATATCTGAAAATCTGTATAAGCGCAGATTTAAATCAGTCAAACTGAGTTCAGCTAATTGTGTACTTAAAACGTACAGCCAAGAGTCATTGCAGCTGATGGGTAAATTTGTGGCAAAAGTGAAATGTAAAGAGACCACTAAAAAACTAGAACTGTTAGTAGTCAAAGGAAGAGGCCCTGCTTTGATGGGTAGAGACTGGATTAGTCAGCTGAAGTTAGACTGGTCACAAGTGAATAGAGTGGCTCCAGAAACAGTGGAAGATGTATGTACTCAGTATGCGTCAGTGTTCAACCCTGAGCTAGGCAAGTTGATGGGTATTAAAGCTAAGCTACATGTTGCTCCAGAAGCGGTACCCAAGTTCCACAAAGCAAGAAATGTTCCATATGCATTAAGAGAAGCTGTGGAAAAGGAACTGACTAAGTTGGAAGCAGAAGGAGTTATTTCACCCACTAATTACAGTGAGTGGGCTGCTCCTATAATGTGCATACCAAAAAAGGATGACAGTGTGAGATTATGTGGAGACTACAAGGTCACCATAAATCCATGGTTAAACGTGGATCAGTATTCACTTCAAAAACGCAAGATCTGTTTGCAAAATTAGCAGGAGGTCAGAAGTTCACCAAACTAGACTTATCCCAGGCTTACCAGCAAGTCCAGTTAGAGGAAAGTTCTAGGTGTTACCTGACCATAAACACTTACAAGGGGTAGTATAGATACAACAGGTTGCCTTATGGTGTTGCAAGTGCTCCTGCAATTTTCCAGAAAATAATGGATCAAGTGCTTCAGGGTATGGATGGTGTCATCTGCTATCTTGATGATATTTTGATAACTGGTAAAGATGTAGAAAGTCACCTGGCTAACTTAAAAGAGGTCCTTAGGAGGCTCCAAAGCTACAACCTTAGGGTAAAGCGAGAAAAATGTGAGTTCATGAAAGACAGTGTTTCATATTTAGGACATGTCATTGACGCCGCCGGCATTCATCCTATGAAGGAAAAGACGACTGCTATTCAGAAGGCTCCAGTTCCAAGAAATGTGACTGAACTGAGGTCATTCTTGGCTCTGCTAAACTACTATGGGAAGTTTATACCAAACTTATCCACACTGATCCAGCCAATGTCAGCATTGCTACACAAAGATGCAGACTGGATTTGGTCAGAAAACTGTCAAAAGGCTTTTGAGAATGCTAAAAAAGCTCTCCAATCTGACAAAATCTTGGTACATTTTGATGCAGAGTTACCTATTCTCTTAGCATGTGACGCATCTCCTTATGGAGTTGGTGCTGTAATCAGTCACCAAACGGAAGATGGAAGTGAAAGACCGATTGCATTTGCATCACGAATGCTAACTAAGACAGAACAAAACTACTCACAGAATGAAAAAGAAGCACTAGGTTTAGTGTTTGGTGTTATGAAGTTTCATGACTACTACTACTTATGGAAGGAAATTTATTTTGGTGACGGACCACAAACCATTGCTAAAACTTTTGGGTCCAAAAACAGGTGTGCCGACGCTAGCTGCTGCAAGATTGCAGAGGTGGGCTCTAATCCTAGCGGCATACAAGTATGAAATTCAGTACAAAAGATCTGAACAACACAGTAATGCAGATGCATTATCAAGGTTACCGATGAAACCAAGTGTGGATGTGGTGTCAAATCCTATCTACAAAGTATCTTATCTGGACGAGTTACCTATAACTGCCAGGGAGATAGCAAAAGAAACCGACAAAGATCCTGTGTTAAAGGTGGTGAAACAGTTGGTGTTAACCGGCTGGCCTAAACACGTACAGGATGAGTTACTGAAACCGTATTTTCAGAGACGTTTTGAGCTGACTGTTGAAGATGATTGTCTGCTGTGGGGGTTACGGGTGGTGGTGCCTAAGAAATTACGGAATCAGTTGATTTCTGAACTGCATGAACATCACTGGGGCGTAGTAAAGATGAAATCCCTCGCCAGAAGTTTATTCTGGTGGCCAGCAGTAGATGAGTGTATTGAACAGGAAGTCAGTGAGTGTACTATCTGCCAAAAGCAGCGAAGTATGCCTTGTACTGCACCAGTGCATAGATGGAAATGGGCTTCTAGTCCTTGGGAGAGAATCCATCTGGACTTTGCAGAGGACCACAAGCAGATGTTTCTGGTAGTTATGGATGCTTATGCTAGATGGCCAGAGATTATGCCTATGCAAACTACTACTTCGGTAAAAACGATTGAAACACTTAGAACATTGTTTGCTGCTTATGGGTTACCAAAAGAAGTGGTAACAGATAATGGTCCGCAGTTTGTTTCACAAGAGTTTGAGGCATTTCTAAAGAAAAATGGAGTGCAACACATTAAGTCACCTGCATACCACCCCGCCAGTAATGGATTAGCAGAACGCTTAGTCCAAAATCTTAAAAGATCCCTAGCAAAGAATCGAGCTGTGGGTGGAATGACACTTGAGCACTGTGTGACAAATTTTCTTTTAGGGTACCGAAACACACCCCATACAACTACAGGGAAAACTCCTGCTGAGTTATTCCTAAAAAGACAGGTGCGAACAAGATTGTCGCTGATCAGACCCCAGTTCTAGCAGAGAATGCAAACTGAAACAGAACCCACTCTTCCACGTGTTAGAGTTTTCACTGTAGGTCAACCTGTATTGGTTAAGAATTACAGGGGAGGGGAGAAATGGTTGAATGGAGTTGTACAAGAAATCCTGGGTCCTGTAACTTACAGTGTGGAAGTAAATGGGAAGTGTGTTAAAAGACATGTAAATCCTATGTGGTGGAGAATGTTGAGGTTGTTAAGTATGTAAATAGAGGAAATATAACAGTTCGCCTATAGGGGCCGCTCTCGCAGAGCAACAGATAACGTACGCGGTGTAAAGAAGTAGTGCAGGGCTGTTCGATGAAAAATAAAGTTGCCGTGTGTTCTTTCCAGTAATCTGCTTGAACATTCTTTTATTTTGAAACAGTGTATCATACACGACACACGTCTATGAAGAGGCCAGAGACTCCACATCACTCTCCTCATCACCTTCACTGTCACCTAACTGCTGACACTCACTATAAGAAAAAACTTTCTTCACTTTACAAGTGGATTGACGCTCTTCATTTGGTTTCCTCTTTTTATTATCGTTAGAAAAATCTTTATCTTCCAGCATTTCATCCTCCTCCTCCAGAGAACATCCTACCTCCCCTGCTTTGGTCTGTGTGGTCATGCTGTCAGTGTGGGACTGCTCACTGACTCCTAATCCTGAATCAGAGAAGGCAGCATCAGAACCAACAGCACCAAAGTCCCTGGTATCCAGACTAGGACCTCCTGGGCCATCAGAAACTACAACATCAGCACCTGAACTATCTTTTCATGAACCGTCAGGACCCGGAATAGGATTAACAGAAGCAGCTGCCCCTTCATACCCAGCCTGTTGTGTACTCTGTGAATTCCCCTCCTGTGAACTCTGTGGATGTTCATGCTCTGAACCTGTTGAAGCGGTTTTACTGTTGTTGGCCTCAGAATTTTATTTTGTGGACAGGAACGGACAATATGGCCATCCATTCCACAGCCAAAGCACTTCATTATTTCTGAAGAAGCATAAACAGTGTAATCAAAGTCATCCACTCTAAACTTCAATATTAAATTTAGCACCTCAGTGTTATTTTGCAAAACCATAAAGACCTGCCTTCTAAAGGAAACAACATGTTTAAGGTGCAGTGATTTACAGCCCAGAGGGATCAGTTTAATGGGGGACATTAGCTGCCCGTGCCTCGCCAGTTCTCTTTGTAGTGTTTCAATACTAATAATCGGAGGGACTTGGGACAGGATGATTCTTTTGGCCGGATTAACTAGCGGCAACCCCTGAACAAAGGTGTCCTGAATAACAACACCTTGCTCAACAACCACTCTGACTTTCTCAACACGACAGATGATGACTCCATTGTTCATTCTAAAAGCGGACTTCACACTTTCATAGCCGACAATTTCTCCGATCGCTAAACTGCAATCCTCCATGGAGCAATTAAACGCTGGACAAAGTTTAACTCTGTGTCAGCGTGTGAGCTTCTCCAGCCCCACACTCCCAACTCCATGAGTCGGCATGACCCCGGTGAAAACCGGGCGTCATCGCTCCGGAAATCACCCGCCACAAAATACACAAACAGCAAAACTAACAATGAACAAACAAACAAACAGACCAAACAAACAAACAAACAAGGAATGGAAAAGATAGAAAACACTCTCACGCTGAAACGTGCGCCCACTCTCACAGTCCTCCACTCCCAGCATGCACTCAGAGAGAGAGAGAGAGAGAAAGAGAGAGAGACAGAGAGAAAGAGTGAGACTCAAAGGGAGCCTCCAGTTCTTCCTTCCCGCAGGCCTTTTAAAGGATCAGATGTATTATGCCCATTCAGAGGCGTGTACAGCATGATAACAGTGTTCCGTTCATCACATTGGTGGAAAGCATATCATAATGCAAACGTGTCCCTGCCGACATGTTTATCCAGTAGGTCATTCCATCCAATATAAGTATGTCATTCTCTGGCCTCCAGAGTCCATTTCTCTGTGATCACCATGGTAACCGATAGTGCAGTCCAGTCTCTGGGGTCACATAATCTCTTACAACTCCCCCTGTTGATGTGCCCCACAGGCACATCATAACAAAACCGTCCAAATGTCCGTTAGCCCCCGCCCCCCCGTTGGTGTGCCCCAAAGGCACAGCACAATGAAAACAGTTCCAAAAATGGGCCGGACAAACATCAATGGAAACATTTTAGCACCAATCAGCATGAAAAATTCATAATTCAACATTTATCACTCAAGACCACAGTCTCAGCATTTATCTACAATTTACGGTTCAACTAATTGAGCTAGACTTGTTTTAGGTTCCTATGCGGTTCTAATTTTACATTAGACTAGGTAAACTAAGACTGTTCAGTAACCAAAGTCGAATCCATCTACTGTACCTCCACACCGTAAAACCTCCCATTTGATCCTCCGCTCACCATTCCCATGGATAAACATCCATACCTCACAAATCCAGGAGTACCAGTGGGGGGCATCACAGGGCAGACTGGGCCGTTCCCCACCAGAAAACACCATCTCGTCTAAGGGATGGTAAAAACTGATGAAACCCATTCAGGGAAATCCCGCTCTCGGCCAATCTGAGCAAGAAGACCCCGGATTGAATCTAAAAATTATCAATACCGGATGGCAGTGAGTGTTTAGTCCTCGCTTGGGCAATGAGCAATTTTTCCCAGTAAAACGCTCCATGAAGATGCTTGGCATACACTAGGCCTTGTATTCTGTTGAGGAACAGAAACAAGGTGTAAGTAGTCTTCTTATCAAACTCCCAATCATGTGTCATTTATCCCAAACCTCCTTCGAACACTTTCACATCCAGATATTCCCGCTCACAATTATTTTGCTCTCAGCTTAAACTCCTGCACTGTAATCATTACATCTTGCATTACTCCTATATTAAAGGAGAAATTTTAAAGTTCAACTTCATCTGCAGGAGTTTTTATCTGTAATTCTTAACCAAATTCCTCCAATGTGTGTCTCACCTTTCAATGTCTGACAGTGTAAAGTTCTCTGCAACATAATTTTATCATCTTATTAGTTTCATTGTTACTGTGTCAAGAGTCATCTCACCTCATTTAGCACACAGTCTCAACAAAGAATTGTATTAAAACCTTTCAGAAACTTCTTGCTGAACCATCTCTAAAATACTTCACTTTTCTGAAAAACCCAAACAGAAAACCCTTAAGTTTGTAGAAGACTATGTAGATTTCCACTATGTAGATTTCCAGAATTTTGTGATTTTAATCAGTAATATCTTTTCTCTTATTTTGAAAAGCTCAGCTGAGAAAAAGGAAGTCTTTGCATGCCCAAGGGCATACAAAGTCATAATTGGTTGATATTCAAGAAGTAGACGTAGCCTAGGGAGGAGACAGAAAGCAGTTCTGTGAATCAGTCTCAGCTTGACGTGCATCAAACCAAAGGACTTCTAATTGAATACTCCTTTCGCCTAAAGCGAAGAGCAATTCTAACCCATTTAATTTCCTATGTTAATAATTTCTGTTGGTTTTAACAGGCAGTTTTCTAATCAACCCTGGTTGTATTTTATATCCCCCTGTTTGAATCTTGTTTGAAACAAACCTTTAAACTGTAAGATCCTGTGAACAGTAACTCATTGTTTCTCTTTAAAAACATCTCCCCCTGATCATTTAACTGCTCCATACAGCTGTAGATAAAAAAAAATGTATGAGACTTTAAACCTGTTTCATTCATCTAACATTTGTTTCATTGATAATACACACAATCAAACTTTTAGCCTCATGCAATTCAGCCCTTTATTAAGTATCCTGTTCTCAGTTCTCATGCGTTTAGTCTAACCTTGAAAAAATTAAGCAGCCATAACTCGGACTGATTTTCTTACATTTTCATTTATACTATTGCATTTTCTACAGTTTTTCCAAATTTAGGCCGCGGTGTTTGTTAAATTATATCACCCAGTGATCTATAAATCCTTATTTTATGTTTGCACCACATGTTGTCCCAGCAGATTAATCATGTGAATTAATTAAAGGTTTTCTTTAACCCTAGAATTAGCATTTTCGTATCATTATCAATCGGCGTCTATTGTGATTATTGAAGAAATTGTGTAGGTCCTTCAAACCCTTTAAATATTGACCACCTGTGGTTAAATCATCAGCATTAATTTCGTTCCTCTTTTAATTATTTGTTTAGCCTTAGTAGCTACATTTTAATCTGTGGATTAAAGAAATTCTTTGACGAACGCGTCTCTGCGTCCTTATTCGTAATTTTGTTCTTTGTGTTTTAAACGTGGACCTGGTCAGGACAGAGAAAGTCATCTCCGATGCTCCTTTTGGCAACCCCAGCAAACCCAAAAACCAAAAAAAACCATTCACAGTCAGTGTTAGGTTACAGGTAATCCCTGTGGAAGTACCTCATGGTCTCCTGTGTCCAACCTGGTTCCAAGTGCCTTGGCCATCGAAAAACTTTCACCACCTGTGACAAATGCATAACATTTTTAAACCACAGCAGCTTGTCCCACACCCCCTATGTGTGAAATGTCATCATCCAGAAGTTATAATCTTTGGACCAGAGTCCTCAAAAAATAAACTTCTTAATCAATCACTGAATCTGGATGGCATAAACTTGGCCTCTGGTAGTAAAGTAAAAAATCTTGGTGTTATTTTAGACCAAGACATGTGATTTAAATCCCATATTAAACAGGTTTCCAGAGTTTCCTTTTTTCACCTCAGGAATATCGCCAAAATTAGAAACATTCTGTCCAGGGGTGATGCTGAAAAACTAGTCCATGCATTTGTTACTTCAAGGCTGGACTATTGTAATTCTTTACTATCAGGAAGTCCACAAAATGCAGTTCAAAGTCTTCAGCTGATACAAAATGCTGCAGCGAGAGTTCTGATGAAAATCAACAAGAGGGATCATATTTCTCCAATTTAACTTCCCTTCACTGGCTTCCTGTTAAATCAAGAATAGAATTTAAAATTCTTCTTCTAACGTATAAAGCCCTTAATAATCAAGCTCCATCATATATCAGAGCTCTGATTACCCCGTATGTTCCTAACAGAGCACTTCGCTCTCAGACTGCAGGTCTGCTGGTGGTTCCTAGAGTCTCTAAAAGTAGAATGGGAGGCAGATCCTTTAGCTATCAGGCTCCTCTCCTGTGGAACCAACTCCCAGTTTTGGTCCGTGAGGCAGACACCCTGTCTACTTTTAAGACTAATCTTAAAACGTTCCTTTTTGACAAAGCTTATAGTTAGAGTGGCTCATGTTACCCTGAGCTACCTCTATAGTTATGCTTCTATAGGCTTAGGCTACTGGAGGACATCAGGGCCTATTTTTCTCACTCTACTGATTTCTACTGTTCTCCAGTCTACTGTTCTCCAGATTTGCATTGCATTACATTGAAATGACTGTTGTCATTTCAGCTTTTAACTTTTTGTTCTCTCTCTTTTTTCTTCATAGTAGGTACACCTGGTCTGACGTTCTGTTGACTGTGAAATCATCCAGGGAGGACAGATCACCGACTATTACCATCTAATGTAGAACAGATTACTAGATCAATGTGTGCTTCTGTGCTTTTTGTCTGTCTTGTTGTGTCTCTGCTCTGTCTTCTGTAACCCCCAGTCGGTCGAGGCAGATGACCGTTCATACTGAGCCCGGTTCTGCTAGAGGTTTTTCCTTCCCGCTAACGGGTGTTTTTTCTTTCCACTGTCGCTTCATGCTTGCTCAGTATGAGGGATTGCTGCAAAGCCATGGACAATGCAGACGACTCTCCCTGTAGCTCTACGCTTCTCCAGGATTGAATGCTGCTTGTCGGGACTTTGAAGCAATCAACTGGTTCCCTTTTATAGGACATTTTTGACCAATCTGTATAATATGATTGATTTGACTTTGTAAAGTGCCTCGAGATGACATGTTTCATGAATTGGCGCTATATAAATAAAATTTAATTGAAAAAAATTGAAAATCCTCCTGGAGCAACTATATTCATGCCTTTCCATAGGCCGAATGATGAAGCATCGTTGTAAGCCCAGAATTTCAGCTCATGTCCTGTTGAGTCTCTCGCTTTAGACCCCATTTACCCAAGTCGCATGTTGCTGAATCACCATATTTAAATTTTCTTCCCTCTAGAGTCCAAGAGTGTGTTCTAGGTGCGTTTCCTGAACGCCAACCTGTCCATGTCACGTTAGTGAAACCTTACAGTTGAAATCCATCACCTGTAAAGCAAAGCAGTCATACATAGTCCCGTTCAAGATGTTCTTTGCACAGCAGGAGTTCCAATGGGGAGTGGTGGCCTAGTGGTTAGAGCAGCGCGCTTGCACTCAGAGAAGGATGCAAGTATCCGGTTCGATCCCCAGTGCCTGCACTCTGGGTCCCTGAGCAAGACCCTTAACCCCAGATTGCTCCCTGGGCGCCGCACATGGCAGCCCACTGCTCCCCAAGGGTGATGGGTTAAAAGCAGAGAACAAATTTCGTTGTAATGTATGTTTCAATGACAATAAAGATGATATTACTATTACAATGTTGGGTGCCATTGTAGGTCTGATGTTTCTCAGAGTCAACCTTCATGCATTGATATCATTTTCAAGCTGTTATCCTCTTATTATCACCTTGTGTCCAAGAGTCGCTCTACTATCCTGACCAGATTCCAAATTTACAACTAATGGATAAACGGCCCCTAGGCAATTAGTTAGCTAAACTCATTAATATGTGTAATCGTTCACGGGGTTGCTTTAACATCTGGTTAAAAGGAGAACTATTGTGTTATTTGTGTTTGAGCTGAGAGATGTTCAGTCTCCTTAAATCTTTTAGGTAACTGCATGTAATTCCAAACTATTTTCACTGGTGCTTTAACCCCTAATTTACCCATGGTAGGTACTAGAATAAGTCATTATTCTAATCTTGCAGTTTTATCCAATTAGGCCGTGACCATTATGGTGCTTTGTTGATGTCTGCCGGAATGGCAGATTTAAGTGGCATCCTAATTATTTGCGTCTTATTTGCGCCTCTACTTACTTCAGGATATCCAGTAAACGCGATGTTCTCAATTTCTCCTTCGCATCAGCAGGTAG
This sequence comes from Fundulus diaphanus, assembly GCA_037039145.1. NCBI lineage: Eukaryota > Metazoa > Chordata > Actinopteri > Cyprinodontiformes > Fundulidae > Fundulus > Fundulus diaphanus. The sequence continues at coordinate 8,899,838 of CM073139.1, forward strand.
CGTAAAGGTTCAGAGTTTATTCTGTTTATATTGAAAAAGTAATTTACTCACTTGTTCATTCATTGATTCATTTATCTCATTAACTGTTGATGTAAGTAAGTAAGTAAGTAAGTAAACTTTATTTCTATAGCACTTTTCACAGACCAGGGTCACAAAGTGCTGCACAAATTTATAAAAAATAAATTAAAACAACATACAGAAACAGTAAAACACAGTATTGAGCTAAAAAACAAGTTTAAAAAAGTGGGTCTTTAGTTGTTTCCTAAAAGTGTCTATACAAACAAGAGAACGAATGGTACAAGGTAGCTCGTTCCAGAGGCGAGGCGCCACAGCTTTAAAAGATCTGTCTCCTCGGGTCTTAAAATGGGTCAGAGGAACCATCAACAAGTTAAAATCGCACAACTGGCATTCCTAGTGGAAACATAAGGCTGGATGAGGTTCTTAATGTAGTCTGGTGCCTGTCCATGAAGAGCTCTAAAAGTCAGTACCAGGATTTTGTAGTGCATTCTGTAAACTACAGGCAGCCATTTGAAATTGAACGTGCATTCAGTAATCCAATCCGATTTTGCGATGACCGGATCTTCAAGTCGGCTGGGCACAGCGGGATAGGCTGAAGACATCTCCCACGGTCGCGTGACGAACAGCTGTATCGGCATGACCCACACTGCTCTGTTGATGTAAACGAGGGACCTGGAACCCAGGCGGCGCGTCCATCACGGGTCCAGCGATGTCCAGGCCTTACTCCATAACCCGGAAGAGTGGATGGATGCGTTGATGGAGCAGCACCTCCAGCTGTATGGCCGTCCACTAGCGGAACCAGACGCAGCCACCTGTAGCTCCGATCTGCATGAACCGCACGCCGCACGGCACGCCTAATCCGAACCTGGACACCCGCTCGGCAGCCTCTTCTCCTCTTTTTCGAATTACCTGGACGTCGCCCCAATGCCAGGTATTCACAGGAGGTTGGGGGACACACAAATGGGGGTGGAAAAGTTTTTTTGTAGCTATCCCAGTCGTGAAAAGGGCTTTCCATTGACTCTTTAATTCTGAAAAGAGAGTCACGATAGTAAGTCCTTATTGCATTCACGCAAACGATGTCCGTCAGAGTAGATATGACAACAAACACAAACAAAAAAAAAACGACATTGTAACAGACGAGCAGCAGCAGCAGCCTGAACACACACAGGCGCCATCTTGCCATATAATGTAATGCTCACTTCAATTTTTTCACCCACAAGTTTTTTTCTCATTCATAATCATCGCTCATTTATGTACCTGTTGCTTCAATTACCAATATTCATACATTGTCAAACCTGGTTATGGTCATATTATTTATTAAGTTGCTCTATGCTTCCATCACGTAAATTAACATTTTGGTTTTAGCGGTGTCCCCTATACCTTCTGATGCACGTTGTGTTTAGCGAAGCTTATTGTATCCAAAAGGTACCTCTTTGAAAGTTTTCACCTAAACACATCCGTCAATGTGTTTTTCTAATCAGCGTTTTGTTTTTAATTGTGTACAAGAAAATCTGAAGTGAAATGCAGAAGGTGTGTCTGCCAAACTGATCTTTGTTTCTGTTGCTGACAGGTCCGTTGAAGGTTCTCCGATGCCTCTGTCTTAGCCCTGTCATGAGCTCTCTGCTTGGGCTGATGACATGCACCTGTCTCTGCTCTGCTCCCGTCAACCTGCCAGCTGCTCTGCATTTTCTGATTACCACCTCTTGTATATAAGGCCCTGTTTTTCACTCCACATTTGTCAGATCGTCTGCAACCTTGCATATGTAACCTGTCTGCCTGTTTGTTACTCTGACTCCCACCAGTGATCCAGAACCGAGATTCCTGCTTTCTACCTCCAGATACTTATTAAACCTTTGGACTAAACTGTGCTATTGGGTCCTCCTCTGTCCGCACTGACAGAACGATCTGACCAAACACATGGATCCAGCGCATGTTCAACCCAGCATGGAGACCAACGGACCGGATCAACCTACTGCCATGCAACGCCTGGAGCAAACAGAGCGAGAGGTGAACCGCATGGCTGGCGACATGGCCTCCATGCTTCAGATTGGTCATCAACAGCAACAGCAGTTCCAGCAGCAACAGCAACAAATTCAGCAGCAGCAACAACAACTCGCAATGATAATTCAACTTTTCACCAACCTAAACCCCTCGTCTGCGTCCACCAGCTCTGTTCCAGCCAGTCAACCCAGCAGCCCAGCTTTAGCCAGTCCGCCTGTTGACCAAGCTCCAGCTGCTTTATCATCTGGTCCAGCTCCTGAATCACCAGTTCTGGTCATGGCCGCTGCTGCTGAAGCTCCTGAACCCAAGATTGGCAATCCATAGCGGTTCAAGGGCGATCCAACTCAGGTACGGGCGTTTCTGACAAGCTGTCGTGTCCAGTTTTCCCTGCAACCCAGAACCTTTGCCACTGAAGGGGCTAAAGTCGGCTATGTGATTACACACCTGACGGGACGATCTCGACTGTGGGGAACGGCAGAGTTTGAGCGCCAGACGCCTGCGTTTGCTACCTTTAATCAGTTTTCTGAAGAAATGCTCAAGGTCTTCGACTTGGAGTCCACAACTACTGAGGCATCACGGACTCTGATGTGCATTCGCCAAGGGCGGAGGTCAGTGGCAGATCATTCAATTGATTTTAGAACCGTGGCGAGTCGGAGCTCCTGGAATGGGGATGCATTGGTGGACGCCTTCCTTCACAGTCTGGCAGACTACATCAAGGATGAACTGGTTGCCCACGATCAACCCTCCACCCTCGACGAAGCCATTGCCCTGGCTGTCCGCATCGACCATAGGATCCAGGCCCGCCGTCGTGAGAGAGGTCGCCATAATCCGTCCACCAGTGCATGGAGCGATTCAGCTGCTTTTCCATCTTCCTCTGCCACAAGATCTAACCAGCTAGACCAGTCTGAACCGATGGAGATCGGCCGTGCCTCTTTAACACTTACTGAGCGCCAGCGACGCATCACGTCCAACCTGTGCCTCTACTGTGGCGGAGATGGACATCGAGTCGCCACCTGTCCAGCAAAAGCCAAAGCTCACCAGATGTAGGAGGAGTCTGGGTGAGCTCAATGAACTTTCAGTCCTCCGTCAGTCGTAAACTTCTGATCCAAGTTGGTCTTCACACGTCTAACACTGTCCGCACTCTTGCAGCCCTGGTGGACTCTGGCGCCGAAGCAAACATCATGGATACTGAACTAGCTCGTCAGCTGGGCGTAGAAAGCCACCAGTTGCCCGCCCCCATTCCAGTCCGGACCCTGGAAGGTCATATGATCGGAATCGTCACCCACATCACTGTTCCCATATTGATGTTGTTGTCAGGCAACCACCAAGAGACCATCCGCTTCCATCTGCTCAGGTCTCCCAGCCAACCCCTGATCCTGGGATATCCATGGCTCCGTCTCCACAATCCCCACCTCGACTGGGTCTCCGGAACGGTCATGGAGTGGGGAAATGACTGCCACCTGACCTGTCTGCGTGCTGCCTCGTTGCCTGCCAGCTCAGTACCTCCCAGCGCCACTCCTGACATTTTCAAATGTCCCAGAATGCTACCATGGCCTCCGGGAAGTGTTCAACAAGACCAGAGCCACTTCTCGTCCGTACGACTGTGCGTTTGATCTCCTCCCAGGTACGGCTCCTCCCAAGGGTCACCTATATTCGTTGTCTTCCCCTGAAAGAAAGGCTATGGAGGAGTATGTCAGGGATTCCCTCACAGCTGGGATCATCCGCCCGTCTTCGTCTCCTGCTGGTGCCGGGTTCTTCTTTGTGGGGAAGAAGGATGGTTCTCTTCGGCCCTGCATTGATTATCGAGGTCTGAACAACATCACGGTGAAGAACAGGTACCCTCTGCCTTTACTAACCTCTGCTTTTGAGTTGCTCCAGGGATCCACAATCTTCACCAAACTGGACCTTAGAAATGCTTACCACTTAGTGCGCATACGAGAAGGTGACGAGTGGAAAACCGCATTCAACACTCATACGGGTCACTATGAGTACCTGGTTATGCCATTTGGTCTCACCAACGCTCCAGGGGTGTTCCAGGCTCTAGTGAATGATGTGCTGCGTGACATGCTGAATAAATTTGTTTTTGTGTACCTGGACGACATCTTGATTTTTTCTAAGACTCTGGCTGAACACATTCGTCATGTCCAGCTGGTCCTCCGCCGCCTGCTGGAGAACTCGCTCTATGTCAAAGCAAAGAAATGCGAATTTCATGCTCGGACTGTGTCATTCCTGGGTTATGTGGTGGGAGAAGGAAACATCCAGATGGACCCCGCAAAGGTTTCCGCGGTCACTTCCTGGCCAGTTCCAGAAAACAGGAAGAAGTTGCAGCAGTTCCTTGGCTTCGCCAATTTTTACAGGAGATTCATCAGGAACTACAGCACAGTTGCCGCTCCCCTCACCGCTTTGACCAGGATCAAACACCCTTTTGTTTGGAACCCAGAGGCTAACAAAGCTTTTCAAATCCTCAAAACCCGTTTCACCACTGCTCCCATCCTTCAGATGCCAGATACAGACCGGCAGTTTGTCATAGAGGTGGATGCCTCGGATGTGGGGATTGGGGCTATACTCTCCCAACGGGCAGTGGAGGACAACAAGCTGCGCCCTTGCGCATTTTTTTCACGCCGGCTTTCACCTGCGGAGCGCAATTATGATGTCGGGGATCGAGAGCTGCTGGCTGTCAAGCTTGCCCTGGAGGAGTGGCGTCACTGGCTGGAGGGGTCCACAGTTCCATTCCTGGTTTGGACGGATCACAAAAACCTTGAATACATCCGCAGTGCCAAGCGTCTTAACCCCAGACAATCCCGCTGGGCCTTGTTTTTCACCAGATTCAACTTTACCTTGTCATACCGTCCGGGTTCTCGTAACACCAAACCAGATGCTCTCTCCCGCCAGTTCCAGAAGGGTGACGTCCCATCCCAGGAACCTGCATCCATTCTGCCCGGTTCCTGCATCGTAGCAGCCCTGACCTGGGATGTTGAGAAAGAGGTCCAAGAGGCCCTCCGTGATCAACCAGGCCCCAGCGCATGCCCTGATGGCCGTCTCTTCGTTCCAGAGAATTTAAGATCCCGGGTCATACAGTGGGGACACAACTCCCGCCTTGCTTGCCACCCGGGTTCAACCCGCACCTGCCATCTCCTTGCTCAGCGGTTCTGGTGGCCCTCCTTGAGAGGGGATGTCAGGGAATTTGTTCGTGCTTGCCCCACCTGCAACCAGAACAAGTCCCCCAACCAACCACCTGCTGGACTACTCCAGCCTCTGCCTGTGCCCACACGACCTTGGTCCCACATTTCACTGGACTTTGTAACAGGCCTGCCCCCATCGGATGGAATGACTGTCATTCTCACTGTGGTTGACCGGTTCAGTAAGATGGCACATTTTATTCCTCTTCCAAAGCTGCCATCGGCCAGAGAGACGGCCCGGGTTGTTATGGATCATGTGTTCCGCCTACACGGGTTACCCAGGGATGTCGTCTCAGACAGAGGGCCCCAATTCACTTCCACATTCTGGAAAGAATTCTGCCATCTTCTAGGGGCCACGGCCAGCCTCACCTCTGGTTTCCACCCCCAGTCCAACGGCCAGTCAGAGCGGGCAAACCAAGAGCTGGAGAAGGCGCTCCGATGCATGGTATCCCGTAAACCCCAGGCTTGGGCACGACAACTGACATGGATAGAGTACGCCCATAACGCTCTCACCTGCTCTGCCACAGGTATGTCTCCTTTCCAATGTGTATATGGATACCAGCCCCCTCTGTTTTCCAGCCAGGAAGGAGAAGTGTCTTGCCCGTCTGCCCTCGCCTGTGTTCGCCGGTGTCGCCGCATCTGGTCTCAAGCCCGCGCTACACTATTAAAATCAGCCACCAGCTATGCCACTGGGGCTAATCGTCGGAGGACGCCGGCACCCACTTACCGCGTTGGCCAGAAGGTGTGGTTGTCAGCAAAGGACTTCCCGCTGCGGGTAGAGTCACGCAAACTGGCCCCTCGGTTCCTCGGCCCATTCCTTATCCAGAAGGTCATCAGTCCAACAGCGATCCGGCTCCAGTTACCAGCTTCCATGAAGGTACACCCGACTTTCCACGTTTCGAGAGTTAAACCAGTGCATGTAACCCCGCTAGTTCCAGCTACAACTCCTCCTCCTCCTCCTCGTCTCATTGACGGTGGGTTGGTGTACACCGTCCGACGCCTGCTTCGGTCCAGACGGAGAGGTAGAGGACTTCAATATCTTGTTGACTGGGAGGGCTATGGACCCCAGGAGAGAACTTGGGTTCCGGTTAGTCGAATTATTGACCGGACTCTCATCACTGAATTCCACCGCCGGCACCCGGACCAAAATGCCGCCAAAAGAGGTCGTCCAAAGGGGTCCCGTCACGTCTCAAACTCAGCCCCTGTGTCTGACTCAGATTCTGATCGGGACCTTGCCCCTGATGGCGTCTCACAGGTCCTTTTGGAGGATGGGGCCACAGAGTCGGATCGTTCAGAGGAGTATTGAACTTCCACTGCCTCCCTCTCCGCCCACCCTATGTGATGTCGTTTTGGGGACTTCTGGGGCCGTCCCTTAGGGGGGGGGTTCTATCATGAGCTCTCTGCTTGGGCTGATGACATGCACCTGTCTCTGCTCTGCTCCCGTCAACCTGCCAGCTGCTCTGCATTTTCTGATTACCACCTCTTGTATATAAGGCCCTGTTTTTCACTCCACATTTGTCAGATCGTCTGCAACCTTGCATATGTAACCTGTCTGCCTGTTTGTTACTCTGACTCCCACCAGTGATCCAGAACCGAGATTCCTGCTTTCTACCTCCAGATACTTATTAAACCTTTGGACTAAACTGTGCTATTGGGTCCTCCTCTGTCCGCACTGACAAGCCCTTGCCATTAGTTGTTCATTCACAGGCCCCATGTCTGAATTCAGCAGCACAACAACGTTCCAGGACGAGCATTGTCCATGAATCTTCTTTCTCCAATCGTCGTGTCTGAAACCACAATGAACTCTGCCAGCATTTTGCCAATATGGATTTTTCCGAAATCAAGTTGTGTAATACAAGAATTGATCATCTTCATCATCCATAGTGTAGTGTACATAAGTTGAAAAAAATTACAGTAAAACAGTCTCAAACATTTCGCCCACAGTGTTCCCTCTAAAACAAAATAGTTATAAAAAGTTATTCACCGTTCCCCCTGGTATGAATCCCTTCAAAATTAAAATAAATGTTTAAATGCAATCAAAAATAAAACAGATTTCTCTTAACCCTCGTAACTTCGCATTTCCCCATTGAACCTTGTTATGCCAGAAGCAGTTTGAATATGCTTATTATTATAATTAATTATAATTTGGTATTATAATTTGAATAATAAGTCATTCAACTCGAAATTTAGCTATAACAAATATAGTTCAAATGGTGGTGATGTTAGCTAGAAGCTTGTAATGATTTATACTACTAATGCATTAATTGACTAGCTGTTATGAACTCATTTATGCTGGGATAAATGATCAGGTCGGACTTTAACCGTCGAGGTTTATCCGGCAGACTGTGAGAACCCCAATATAAAACTGCAATTAGAGTTTAAATCCTTATTCCTTATCACCATCCAATGATATGTCTCTGTATTAATATCAGATGTTAACTCTCAAAGGAGGTTAGCTCTGAATTCTGAATACCCATGCAACTGTGAATTAGATTGAACACAAAACAATTTCTATTCCGCAGTTGTTGTTTTATTGAACCAAAAGCAATTCCCTATTACAGTAATTCTCTGATTCAACGACCTTGGAAATCTTACTCGCTACTAACTAAACATGCAAAATATATGTGGAAATAAAAGAACAAACAAGACAAAACAAAAAAAAGAAAACAAATGGATTAAAATGAGAGGTAGCAAATCTTAGTTCAGCTCACGGTTGTTTAAACCATACTCAGAGGCGTCGGCATTTGACGTCGCAGCATTGAGGAGCAGACACCCGCTCTGAGACACTCGCAAGATGGCGACTATGATGACGTAGGCTCTACAACCTTGCGTGATGCGTGAGGGGAGGCCCTAGTGATGTCACCACGCTTACGCTAATGTGAGGCGGTACCTCGCTCCGAGAGGGAGTGGTTCACGGGTGGGTTTAAAGAACAACCTTGAACTAAGATTCAACAAAGCGATCAAATTCACTGATAAGGAGAAGCGAAAAGAGAGGGGGTAAAAGCATGGAAGAAGATGGAAAAGAACTGAAGCAGTGGCCCACGGCGGGGTTATTGATAAACCACAATCAACACAGCAAATAAATCGCTTTCACAAACGCATGCACATACAAGGAAAATATTCAGCAAAATAAACAACTCCTTTTTGGAATAAAAAGCATTAACCTACACCTACAACGTTCCTAGGTCTGCCCAGGCACTTCTAAACACCCTGTTGGTGAGACAGAAATAAAAGGGGAGAACCCTGTTACTTGTGGATCAGGGCTGTCCCGGCGGGGTCCGTGAGTGCTCCGAATACCGCGGCGTCCTGAATGCGTCTTGGCGAACGCAGTTGTCCGCAGGCTGCAGCGTGACGGGGGGAGAAGCTCCTTCGTTTCTTCCTCCGGGCTCACAGTCGCTTTGCTCGGCCCAGCAAAAGCGTAGTCCTCTTTCGATCACTGGGAGATAAGGCGGCTTCCAGTATTTGATCAGAGGAATTAAAGAGTACCATTTTAAGTCGACCTCCTGTGTCCGCACAGGGAATAGTTTTGCTCCGGTAATCTTCAAACCAGCAAAGAGTTATCGAGCACGTGGCGTGGGGTTGCCCTAATGAAGTGAAACAGCTGTGTGTCTTCTCAGGTTGGCAGCGTGCCAGGGAAGAAGGCCGTTTGCGAGGCGCAAACGAGTTTTATCAACTTTACCCTAGCAACGTTATCGGTTGCTAGGGCGCCGGCCATTTTGGGCCGCGTTGCATGATGGGAGTTGGTGGCCATTTTGACCACCTTACATCATGGGAAATGCAGTCTGTCATGTCCCGAACTAATGCAAGTTTGTCACGTCCTGACATGGCACAACAAACCTTTATGCATCTTCTGCAAACATTCTTAATATTTGTCCCAAATTTTAATCAAAAACTGGATTAGGCCGAAGTCAATTACATCACCTTTTTTATGTTTCCCTTGGATCACTGCGGCACTGGCATAGAAGTGTTAATAACGGCAAAGCAACAACATTTCTAAGCCACCACCTTTCTCCACTGGAAGATCTCAATATTACCTGGCATAAGTTGGTTAACACTAGTAGTCCTGGAGAATTTCAGTTTTCTTGCAAGCCCCCCTCCCCTCTTAAAGTTTGTGTATTCACTCTACCTTGCTAACTGTCCCTATTGTAATGCAAATAACCTGTGACGGGTCCTAGTTCCTGAGCTGAGAACCGGTCATAACCATGCTTTTCCAACAAGGCAAGACAGAGCCTATTTATATTGTCCATTCATCAACAGACTCGTTTATATTGTAAAGCTCACTATGTGAAAGAAAGAACAACTTAGAGAATACTTGTATTTTGTCTCGTCTCGCCTTTTCGTGTCATTCAACATTTCAGCTTAGAAAATGACAAACAGTATGACTTCAGTATTGGAGTAAAATTTATTTCACCCAAGGAAAAGCACAACATATAAAGCTACAATTGTCCCATTTAGCAGTTTCCACAAACCCAAGGTGAGTCTTCCTGCATTTGCGACAGGTATACTTTGTGCAGTGCACACAATGCTCAGTGCTGGGGTTCCTGTTTCAGAGATTGCGCACCTGGCACTGTGTTGTTTTATCATGAGAATGTCTCTTCATCTCACGATGCTGTCTCATCTTTTCTTCTTGTATTTCCTTTTCCTGCATAAACCTGTAACGAAGTTCATCTGCAAGTCGCAGAATGAACTTTCGTCGACTGTCTTTAGACCCTGTGCACTCCTTGTACAAAACATGCGTGTTTGTTGCAGCCATGTCAAGTGGGTTGTAAAAAACAGCTACGGGCCATCTCCGTGTTCCTGCACGCACTGAGTAACTCCGTAATTTCTGGTCCATAATGTCCACACGGCATTTCAAGTGGTTATAGTCAATAACACTGTTTGGTTTCTGTTCTTGAGTCTCCCCAATTTCCACTTTCTGATGCATGGTGCTCAGCAGACAAACGGATTTCTTCTTTTTTGTTGCATACACTGTCAGTAAGTCACTTCCAGATGTGAACAGCTGTGTAGAGTACAGCTGGCGTCCTGAAGTTTCTTTTGCTGTTGCTGGTAGCTCCCGCTGAATTCTGCTCATGGTGCCAAGTAGAGTTGTGTTATGCTGAAGGAGCCTGTTGGCCAGAGACAGAGACGTGATGAAATTGTCCATAGTTACAGTCCTGCTCTGGTCCATAAATGGCTCCATCAGTTTCACAACAACGTTGTGGGGCGGGAGGGATCTTTTTCCAAATAGGGGATAGCATTACACATGTATTTTGTGTCCAGATCCACTGTAATCCAAAACTTAATTCCAGATTTATCAGGCTTGGATGCAATGTATTGCAGAAAGTGACAACGAACCTTTGATGGAAATAACTGCTCATCAACAGTAATATGTTGCCATGGACTGTAGG